>BAUE01084973.1:0-16316 GCA_000787875.1 Solanum virginianum | reverse complement strand
TAAGAAGACAGAGGTGATTAGAAATTGGCCTAGACCCTTGACTCCGTCAAATATTAGGAGTGTCCTGGGTTTGGCGGGTTACTACCGGAGGTTTGTGAATGGCTTTTCTTCTATTGCTTCTCCTATGACAAAGTTGACCCAAAAGAAGGCAAATTAGTGTGGACCGATGAGTGTGAAAAGAGTTTCCATTAAAAGACAAGATTGCCTCCACTCCTATCTTGGCTCTACCGGAAGGGTTGGAAGGGTTCATGGTATATTGTGATGCCTCAAGAATTGGTTTGGGTGTGTTTTGATGCAAAATGGTAAAGTGATAGCATTCCTTTAGGCAATTTAAGGTGCATGAGAAGAATTATCCCACTCATGATCTTGAATTGGTGGTCATGGTGTTTACTTTGAAAATTCAGCGTCACTACTTGTATGGAGTTCATGTTGATGTGTTTACCGACCACAAGAGTCTCCAATATGTGTTCACCCAAAAAAATCTTAACTTGAGACAAAAAAGGTGGTTAGAGCTCCTTAAAGACTATGATATGAGTGTGCATTATCATCCCGGCAAGGTTAATGTTGTGGTCGATGCTCTAAGTAGAGTGTCCATGGGTAGTCTAGCTCATGTTGAGGATGGTGGCAAGGAGATAGCTAGAAAGGTTCACCGGTTATCTAGATTAGGGGGTTAGGTTACATAAAGTTGATAATGGTGATATAGTGGTTATTAATGGTTCTAAATCTTCTTTGATTGAGGAGGTAAATTCAAAACAAGATCTTGATCCCGCATTGTTAGAGTTGAAGGCCTTCGTGAAAGATGATAAAGTTGAGATTTTCTCCCAAGGGGGAGATGGTGCACTTAGGTACCAAGGTGGGTTGTGTGTGTCTAATGTTGATAACTTAAAGGAGTTGATCTTTAAGGAGGCCCATAATTCATCCTATTCCATTCACCCCGGTTCTACAAAGATGTATAGAGACTTGAGGGAGGTGTATTGGTAGGGTGGTATGAAGAGAGATATTGCCAAATTCATATCACAATTGTCAACAAGTCAAAGCCGAACATCAAAGGTCGAGTGGCCTAGCCCAAGAGATAGAGATTTCTACTTGGAAGTGGAAAGAGATCAACATGGATTTTGTGTTTGGGCTTCCTAAGACTAGAAAACACTTTGACTCCATTTGGGTTGTTATGGATAGAATGATAAAGTCGGCTCACTTTCTACCGGTCAAAATTATTTATGGTGCTGAAGATTATGCTAAGTTGTATATACATGAGTTGGTTAGATTGCATGGGGTGCCCTCGTCTATCATTTCAGATTGTGGTGCTCAATTCACTTCTCACTTTTTTGGAGGTCCTTCCAAAGAGGTCTTGGTACCAAGGTTAAGCTTAGCATGACTTTTCATCCTCAAACGAATGGTCAAGTCGAGAAGACTATCCAAACTCTTGAGGATATGCTTAAAGCTTATGTTTTGGAGTTTAAGGGTAGTTGGGATGAACATCTTCCACTTATTGAGTTTGCTTACAACAATAGCAACCACTCAAGCATTGGTATGGCTCCCTTTGAAGCTTTATATGGTAGACGTTATAGATCCCTGGTTGGTGGTTTGAAGTGGGCGAGATGACTTTGCTAGGTCCGGATTTGGTCATGGAAACCTTAGAGAAGGTGAGGTTGATCAGGGAGAGGTTGAAAACAGCCCAAAGTAGACGAAAGTCCTACTCCGATGTGAGGAGAAGAGATCTTGAGGTCAAGGTTGTGATTGGCTTTATTTGAAAGTCTCACCCATGAAGGGTGTGGTCCGATTTGGTAAAAAGGGGAAATTGAGCACAAGATTGGTGGGTCCTTATAAAGTTTTGAGGAGAGTGGGTAAGGTTGCATATGAGTTGGAATTGCCTACGGAGATTAATATGGTTCATCCGGTCTTCCATGTGTCCATGTTGAGAAAGTTTGTGGGTGACCCAAGTGCTATAGTGCCCTTGGAGATTGTGGGTATTGTAGAAGATAATTTGACCTATGAGGAGGTCCCGGTGAAAATTTTGGATAGATAAGTGAAGAGGTTGAGAAACAAAGATATAGCTTCCGTCAAGGTCCTTTGGAGGAATCAACAAGTTGAAAGTGTCACATGAGAAGCTGAGGCGGATGTGAGAAGGCGATACCCATATCTCTTCTATTCTACTCAAGCCAAAGGTACTAATTTAAGTCCCTTACATAATTTCAAGTCTTAAGTTTCAACTCTTATGTCATTTTGCATACATTCATGTTCATGGTAGCAAGTTTATGGTGATTTTTGACATTCATGTTGAGATTTGTGAAAATGGTGTTTAAATGCATTTGTTACATTCATGTCGAGCTGAAACCTTCATGATTACTTTTCTTATGCATGTTTCTTCGTCATTCAGGGACGAATATTTCCAAGGGAGAGATATTGAAATGCCCCAAATGCTTCAGAATGCCCTTGTAATTTTTATATATCTCAAAATTTATGCGCGATATCAAAAATCCGACTTCATATTCTCGATCGGGGGAAAAATTGAGTGAGAAATGGGTAAACCCAAATTTTAGAGGACCCGTAGCAAAAAATAATTTTCGCTAATTTACGATTTTTAGAGAGCACCTGCGTCCTCGCCGCGATGCGCCAAGGGTGCGGAGCAGTGCAATTTTGTCCTTCGCATTGGGTCCGCATTGCGGATCAAACGCGGACCAATACAACCTTTTCCTTAATTTTTCCTATGCGCCCAAGGGCATTGGGCTCATAGCCTCATGCCCTAAAATGTGAAATCACTCATACTTAGCTATTTTTTAACTTTATATCACTCAAAACCCTCACAAAAATCTCTCGAAGACTTAACCAAATATCTCATACCAAATTCAAGGATTTCAAGCTTAACTTTGGAACTCTAGGATTTACTTCAAGCTCTAAGTTTCCTTCAAGCTCATCTCAAGAAAACTCAAGATTGAGGCATGTGGGTTTCATCCATGGGTCCTTTCATCCATTGGATCCTTTCACCCATGGAGCCCAATTTTTCTTTTTATGATAATTGCATGATTTCAAGTTGTATTACTTATGGGTATCTCTTATTATGAAATATAAGCATGATTTATGTTGGGGTTTTATCAAAGTATTATTGATTATGCATGAGTATCTATTTTAAGCTGACACTATGAGTTGACCTTTGTCTACTGAGACTATGCATATTTTGAGCTATGAAACTATCATCTATTATGAGTTTTGATGATGCATTTGAAGGTACCCTACATGAGGGTTTTGCTACATGTTCTCTATGAAACTATGATCTATTATGTGATTTGATGATGGATTTCAAGGTACCTTACATGAGAGTTTTACAATATGTTGGTGGGTTGATTTACATTAAGTTTACTCATCTTATTTCACTCTTGAATTGCATGATTTTGAACTAGTATAATGAACCCACCATGTGTTTGATAAAATGTCAAGTCAAGAATTCTCAAGTTATTGATGATCTATCTCATGATTTACAAGTCAACTGACTATATGATGATTAAGGCCTTTTAAGTATGTGTTGAATTCATGAAATTTATCTATGATTTTACAAGTATCATGTTAACCCCTATTTCAAGATTGTTACCTCTCTATCTAGTTGAGCCCCATTTCAAGATCTTAACCTCTTATGAGCCATTCATGTTAAAGCAAGGGTTCATGTATGATTATGATCTACACTCAGGTTCAAGTTAGGCTCACTACTAGAGGTCAAGCATGTTTAAAGAGCTACTCATGTCATGTTTCCATGTTTCTTACAAGTTATATAAGTTATGATCATTTCAAGTATTCCGTGCGATTTAACTTAGCACCAATTGAGTCTTAAGATGGGGGCTCGACTCAAAGGGTCCTTATATAAAGTATTTTGTCTCTAATCTATGTGCCACCATAGGACTATGATTATTACCCTTGTTATACTAGTGGATCCATCTAGTCATGTTATCATGTTTGGTTTACCTTGGCAAATAGACCACACCTAGCCAGGGGGTGTCATGCCTGTCCACCTTACCGAGGGGATGTCATACCTTGGATTCCAAGTTGTAGCTACTTGGTCTATGTTGGTTGAGATCAATTCCATACTTAGTACATTCAAACATACTAATGCATACTCTATGTCTACATGATATCACCGTGTAGGGACCGGAGTATCTTTTGATCATCCTCCACGTGGCTAGTTGATACTTCGGAGATAAGCTTTGGTGAGTCCTCAAGTCCGAGGACACTATCTACATTACTCTTGCTATTTTGAGACTTTTTTATGTTGAACACTTGTTAATATGAGGGTGAGCTCGGAGAGTGTCTTGGCCCCCGCTCCATTCCATATTAGGGGTGTTGTTGGATATTATGATGTACTTATGCTATGAGCTTGACTCTATGCTTTTATAAATATCAAGATTTTCCTTAGTCCCGCTTCTCTTTTATTATATCTCTTGTTTTTGTTTACTTTACTTCCGCGACTAAGAATGTGTGATTGATATGCTAAGAGGCTTGTTTGGATCCCTTCGGGTTCCCATTCGCCATGTCACATCTAGGCCCTAGGCTTGGATCGTGACAACTCAAGAAGACCCTGGTAAGGGCTTACAAATTGGATTCATTAGTTATGTTGGTCCTTTATTCTGGCAAGGTGTAAGATGGCTTTAGCAACGTAGACAAGACGTATCATCATGAGGCTCATGTGGTAGTTTTCAATGAGAAAAGCTCTCCAAGAAAAGTATAATTATATTATTTTCAGTATTTGCTATTTATGCATATTTTCAATTATTTTTATTGTTAAAGTAAACATGCATTCTTTACTATTAAATTGATTTTATTTCAATCTATCATCAAATTTACTCATTAAAGTCAGTATGTTCGATTTTTAGCCAGTTGTTTCATTCAACTATTTCATACCATATATTTCATATACCAAATTGCATATTCAAATATTTTAGATTGACAGCAATGCCTCACAAGAATCTCACTCTTATCCAACATTGGTGAGACCCTTACTTTTTCAGAGTGCTCCTGTTTATCTAAAGTTTTAGTAGTTACTAGATACTGGTAGTAGAGTATTCAAGTAGCTAGATATCTTATCTCAACACCTATTTTCGGTATATTAGAGGTATCACAGACGAGTCAATTGAGGTACAGCTTTCACCATTATTTTACAAACATATGCATATTATACAAATTTGTGATTTTGAACTATAAAGTTATTGAGTACATTTTCTAAGTTATTCCTTGCTCATCTTTTTACAATGTTTTGCACAATTTCATTGTATTTATTTAGTAGCAGGCCAAACCAAGGGTTCCCTTAAAGACCAACAATGATTCTGAGTGCCGATCATGTTGAGGTAGCATGATTTATGTTGGGGTTTTATCAAAGTATTATTGATTATGCATGAGTATCTATTTTAAGCTGACACTATGAGTTTGTTGAGGTTGTAAACTCGGATCGTGACATAACCACATAATCCTCAAGACAATTCCACCCAAGTCAATAATTTATCGAACAAATCTACATAGTCGTTGAACAAAATTTACCTAACAGAGGTCCTTTAAACTCCCCATGGGGTCATCAAATAATTATGATCTAAAATCTGTGTACAAACATCTCACATACTCTCCCCGGCATGGCCATTCCCTAGTGACTGCATTTTATGCATGATTGCCTTCCCTTCCAATTTACAAGAGGCTAGCTTCACTTTAGAACTTTTGGGGGTAGTCAACATCAAAGAAATCGCTCACATCTGTAGAGCCAAACCTTCAAACCCTGACTATCAAACTTAGGAAATTTCACTTGGTAACTTCTAGTAGGCAATTGACAGTTCCCATTTTTGGGATCCTTGTGATTTGAACTCCATTTTCCTCAAATGCCCATGTTGAGGATTTGTCTCATTGTTAGAGTTTTGTAATCCAATTCATATTGCCGGGCAAAACCTTTTGATCTCATCCATTAATGCCTCTGCAACCTTACCATCGACAACCCCACACATTTCTTCCATTGAACTAACTACTGTTTCCATTAAACCCTTGGTCAAAATGACACTTCCGATTATCCAAGTTGCTTTAAATAAGGTTGGAGCAATGTAATATAAGACTCTTAAGGAACACCTCCCCTGCAAAGAATCTTGCATCTCAACGAAAGTTAGCTTCTAATTACACAAAGGAAAAGCTTATTAATATGCTGGGATATCATTGGGATGTTTTTACAGCACATCTTGTCATTATTAAGTCATGAGAACAAGCATTTGCAGACACAAGTAACCAGAAAAAGGAGACACTATCTCGTAAGTCCTAACATAAATTTCCACATATACGGAATATTTCCAGCCAGACAGTTCCCAAAAGCTACAAGCCATCAGCCTAACAGTGGAGCTTTTGCAGCAGGTTAACTTACATTCAATATCATTTCACTTCATCAACCTCTTTTTAATAGTTACATTATGTAGCACTCTAGATATAGCTTCAAACTTGCTCTTCCTGGAACATCATTCCACAGTTTGAACCTCTTCGGGGAGCAGTTTGACGCAATTTGTTTCAAACTGCAGCAAAAAAGTCCAAAGAAGACAAATCGTCACTTATCTATAAAGAATTCCACCTCTTAATCTTTTAGAAGTAGATTGACGAACTACTCGTCCCTTTCAATGTCAGCTTGAGTAATATCTACCTTCAGGTCCATCATCCCGTCTCATGAAATGAAATCCCATTATATATCGGTATTCACCCGTCCCAAGGCAATGAGAACAGTATCCAAGCCCACTTCCACCACAAGTCTTGCACCTAGAAGTATGCATTAGATTATGGGATCCCCAACAGCTCATGTAATAACAGTAATAATATCTACAATGTGGAAGAAATTGAATAACTTGATACCCCACCATTTTGGCCATTCTCCTTTTGGAAGCATTTCTAGGTCCAAAAAGTTAGTCCTCCCTGCATCAAGTGAATTATACAGGGAGACAATTAAGAAAAATTAACCAGATCATGGAGTATATACATAAATATATACGCGTTTTTGTGAAACCATTTGGAGGTAAAATAGTTGACTTAGGAGAAAAGGTAGAAAGCGCCACATGGAGACATCTGAAGTTAGGCCAAGATAAAGTGTCTACTAAGGAGCCATAGTAGATTATTTACCAAAATAAAAAAATAATTAGAGAACCAAAAGACTACTTTAAGCCTTATTGCATCATTATTCTTATCTTATTTGAATTTTTTTCTTTTGCTGTAGCACTCGTAGCTAAATCAAGTTAGCTCAAGCCTAACCAAGACTTCAAGCACCCAATGATGAGCAGACAAAAGGTCAAAGGCAACACTAATGCATTTTGTGTTTTCAACAGTTTCGGGAAATTTTATTACCAGTTTTGACTGTGAGATCTAAATAGCAGGAAATGTATGTCCTGGTGCAAACATAAGGTCTTAGTTTGTCAGTATCTGTCTTTTGTGTCTCCCTCTGTGTGTGTGTGTGTGTGTGTGTGTGTGTGTGTGTGTGTGAGAGAGAGAGAGAGAGAGAGAGAGAGAGAGAGAGAGGAACCTCTGCCATGGCAATGGTAGCACTCAACCCTGCCATTCCCTTTACAGACAACACAAGGAGGATCTGGCTGCTTTCTTCTTTCTTTGCAAACATTCGACTGCAACAAAGTTTACATTCAAATAAGGTTAAAAAAAGGTAGCTTACATTCAATAATCGAACAACAGAAAAGTTCTAAATACATGTGAAATAAGTATAGATGCCTGCTCATACTGCAGGATCAGAAGTTGATTGTTCTAATCCATGATAAAATTGCATGTCCAACCTAAGCCCAATTATAAACATTACTTACTATAAAGTAAGTGTTTATTGAGTTGTCCTTGTGTTGATCAATTTGCCCAAACAGAGAACAAAACTTTCCTTCACGACAAACTCAATCAGTAACTCAATGATACATATATTACAAAACAAATCTTAAAATGCTCGATCAATCTTCTGATACTAGAATGGGATTTAAACCAGCTTAAAACTAAATGAAATGTAATTCTTAATCCGAAATGCTGGATTACCATACCCAATTTTGCAATTTTTACTGTAATGCTTCAGAAATGGGATGCGGCCTCAAATCTTCCATGTCCACAAAGTTCTATCTCTCTACTTTATTATTCTACTTGAGAGAAATATTAGACAAGAATATTATTGAATTGTTATGTGTACTTTATAACATTGAGCCCCTATATATAGATACTCTATTAGACTCTTTCCAACTATAATACTACACACTATAATACAATCCTTTTCCAAGTAGGATTCTATATACTATTCTTATTCATATCTTATTCTTATTCCTATTCTAAGTTTGATTGTATGTATTGTTTTTTTTTTCTTCCTATTCAGGCACTCCCCCTCGAACTAGTGCATACAAGTCATACGTATCTAGCTTATTATAAATGTAATTAATATGAGGGCCCATGAAGAGCTTGGTGAGATATCTGCAAATTGATCACTTGACTTCACAAAATTGACAATCAATCTTAATGTACTAATTTTCTCATGATATAGTGGATTTACTTCCCAAACCAAGCTTGAGAAATTGTTTCATATCATAAAGTGACTTACACAATTGACTTACAAGACTACCAGACTCCCCGTGAACAACAAAAGTAGGTGGTTGCTCCATATAAACTTCTTCCTTGACATGGAGAAAAACATTCTTAATGTCCAATAGATTAAAAGGCCAATAGAGAACAACAACCATAGTTAGAAAAATGCGAACACATGCTATTTTAGCCACAGGAGAAAAAACATCACCACAACCCAAATATTTGAGTATTTTTTCTTCTCTCTCTTTCTTTTTTTTTTTTTTGGGGGGGGGGGGGCGAATTAACGATGCAACCCTACTAAAACATAAAATTATATGAGTATTTTTTTTTCTCCCTCTTTTTTTTTTTTTTTTTTTGGGGGGGGGGGTGCGAATTAACGATGCAACCCTACTAAAACATAAAATTATATGAGTAGGGTTGGAATGATGGCACGACCCTACAAAGAATAAATTATACGAGTAAGGTTGGAATGATGGCTCGAAAAAATCCATAGCACTACTCAAACTATATATGAGAAGTAGTCCAGAGAGATGTAGATATGAGAAAGTAGTCACCAGAAAGATGCACAGTGCTATACAATTCGGATATGAGAAAGTAGTCACCAGAAAGATGGCGTAGTGCAAAACAAATTACATATGAGAAAGTAGTCACTGAAAAGATATCACAGTGGTACATAAACACTGATTGATATGGGTTAACACAAAACAACCATAGAAAGTTGCCGAAAATTTGATGCACGGTGACCTCTTTGACTAAGTTTTCTTCCTCTAAATATGGGGTTCATACATATATCATTGGCTCTAATTTTGTTAATATAACAGCCAAACGGATGGCATATATGGGTCATAGCTGCCTGCTGGCAGCGAAAGCCCTTTTTTTTCAATTATTTTCTATCAAGATCATAAAAGCTTTAATACCATGTGAAAGATATAGTGGAAGAATATTATTGAATTGTTATGTGTACATTATTGCATTGAGACCATGTTTATAAAAACTATATCAGACTTCTTTTCCAACTATGACACTATAATACAATCCTTTTCCAAGTAGGATTTTGTATACTATTCCTATTCCTACTCTAAGTAGGATTGTATGTATTATTCTTGTTCCTCTTCCTATTCTAACACTACTATCATACCAAATCAATTCCTTTCAGTAATTCAAGTACAACACATGAAGCTATGTTGTATTATCCAGATCGAGGGTAACCACCTAGAAGTTGGACCAATCTCCAGTTCCACCGTCCATGAAAACAATTATTAAAAGTCAGAGCAGCTATTAAGAAAGAATCTGTTTAGAAATATACCATACTTGGGAGTCACTTGTCCAAGGAAACCTTTTCCTTTTTTCCAATAACAAAAATTTCAAAACCAACATTTTGTTACATATCGGACTGATTTTTTTTATGTTTTTTTTTTTTAAAAGATGAGTTTCAAGTTAAAGTTCAACTACTTTTCAAGTTAAATGCATGTCCAGACACAACTTCAGTTTCCAAAATAGACCTTTTCAACTTAAATTCAAATACTACTTTATTCAATTATCACAGTTTTTATGTCCAAAAGACTACTTAAACTGTCGAACTGAATGTTTTCACTATTCCAACAAGCTAGAGCAAAATCAGGTTCCGAGACATTTTCACATATTAACTTCTATTAGGATTTTTATGTAGCATACAGCTTCAAAATAAGTATTACAATCTTAGGAGGTGTCGCCCAATCAATTTTCTGATGCGAAATACACAAACAGGTAAATCACATTATCAACATTGCATCTTTTGAAGGTCAATCAGTGGTTCAGTAAACTTTCTTCTTTTCCATTCTCTTCCCTACAGTAACCCCCAAAACATAAATGGGTCAATCCTGAATAGCATAACTGAATTTTTCCACAAAGTCCAAACTTTAAATATTAGCATTCAGGTTCTTAGCACCCAGGGGTGTTGTCCTAGTATTCAATGTAGTGTGTTCAAATCTTAGGGCTAGAGATCAAATCACTAGAGATAAGAAAAAACTAGGTGATTTCTTTGTATCTTCTTACTCTTGGTGAGTAGAGTTACTTGGTACTTATGCTGGTGGGAAGTAGTTGGTACCTAGTTATATAACTGAGCTGTGAGCAAGCTAGCCGAGGCAGGGTACTTATGCTGGCGGGGAGTAGTCGGTACCTAGTTATATAACTGAGGTGTGAGCAAACTAGCCGAGGTACCACCATTAAAATAAATAGCGTTAAGGCTTCTACTTTACTTAAATATGATAGACCCTGAAATAAGTTTGCGGATGTTGCCTAATGATTATTGGTACAAATATAGAATATTCTTTTCTTGTTCACTGGCAAATGTTGAACACAAATAACTTAGCAAAGGAAAAAGAAAAGCTTTCAAGATAAATTCTAATGCAATGTCTTTTTTTCTTTTTTTGACTTAAATAAGCAAGTTCCTCACTTCTAAGGGTTATCATTCCAATCAAATTTTCTAATACGACAATTCAGCAAAGAGATGCAGTCTCTGATTCAGTATCTCCATATAAATTCGCCACCAAATGCATAGAAAGATCTGCACTATTCTTTCTGGTTAAATTTGAATCCTGTGTATTCTTCTCATATCCTATTGCAAGGATCTAAGTTTCAATCAATTGAGTTCATTTCAGCAATTTATTGCATGAAATAATCATGACAGTAAAAAGTGTTTAACACAGAATGCCCAAATCATGTTGGATTGTCCAGAAGAACCATATCTTTTCATAAGTTCTGATAAACCATATATATATTATGGACTAAGTCCAGGTCAACCATCAAGTGAAAAACAAATCTTCAAACTAAAAGCAGTAAGCAAAAGTCTGTTTAAGAGTATTCCAGACTGAAACATGTGCAAGTCGAACCCTAGCTATTCCAACCAAGCTTCAATACATTTCTACACATTAAGTTCTGTTAGATTATCTTCAATACAAAAATAGCTATTATGTCTCAATCCCGAACTAATAGGGATCGGCAATATGAATGCTCAATATTCATTCTGCTTCATTTGGAATCATCAAGATTCTAATGCTCAATGCAGCTTCAAAATAAAATTTACCACCATATGTCAGCAGGGCCAGACCTAGAAGTTGAACCCTCGAGCCAGAAAGTTACATGGTATATGTAAGGTATTTTTTTTAACACATACTATATAGATTTTGAATCCCTCAACATAAGAAAATTTACTTCAAGTATAAACCACAAGCACTATATTGTTATTTTTTGAAGACCCTACTCAAAATACTGGATCCACCAGCCATTCAATTCCTGAATGAAAAAAGCAAGTATGTATCTCTTGAAAAACCAGTAAGAAGGCTGAATAGCACGAGAAAACAAATTTAAAGAAAGAAATAAAGCGCGAAAAACAAGGGGGGAACGGGCTTTAACTTGCCTCAGTTCTGACGACCCAAGTCGGCTTTGAAACGGAAAGGAGAGGAGACAGCTCTGGATTTGTAGGCAGGCCATTACTCAAATTTGAGGTTTCCCCTCGAATGGCGTTAAGGAAACAAGTCACTGTTATCACTCCCATGTTATTTCCTAATCCTAATGTTCCACACTATGTTTAGTGTATAAATAAATTCAAGAAATAGGATTCGTGGCTGTAAATTTTACAAGTGATAACTAAGCTATGTTTTCATGTCACTAGTTTAGAATTTTTTGCTTAAAATCACTTCAAAGTATCTTTCACAAAAATAGTATCCCAACAGAATGATAAAAATATCTCATATACTGAAGGTAGATGCAAAATGCTTCCTCAAAGATGTTTAAAAAAAAATAATTAGTATTTTGTACAAGCATATTTGTGTTACAGTGAATGTCTATTACGTAAATTTCTTTGAATAAAAGTTAGGAATCATACTCAGAGACCAAGTCCATTTTTTCCTATAAATAAAACGATTTTCGTCATTATAATACACATGTGAATATTATTCAAGGACTAATTTTATGAAACTTGAATTTGTTGTCTTTTATAGTTTGGGCAAGAACTGCCCTTTATGGGTATTGGATGCTATGGGTCTAGGATATACCATTAAGAATGAGAATAAATATCAAATTTAAATTGTCTTAAAGTTATGATATTCTTGTGTCACCGTCTTGATGAAATTTTGAAAATATGAATATCTCAGAATTAAGGATCCACTTCTTTTGTGGAAAAGTCTAAAAGAAATGTATGACTACGTGAAGATAGTCATACATCCAAAAACACGATATGATTGAATGCATTTGAGACTAAAAGACTATTAGTCTATTCATGAGTATAGTTCTGCTATGTACAGAATCTTGAATATCTTGGTATCACCAAAAAGACATGTGTTATAGAAAAGTTTCATGCTTCATCTTCTGGATTGTATTGGATAAGAATTAGTGTAATTGAGGCACATTCTATAGTAAATCAAAACATTACTAATTTCAATACTTATATACTTTGGCATGGTCGCTAGGACATCATGGATCTATATTGATGAGATGAATTATAGAAAATTCAAGTGGACATCCATTAAAGAACCTAAAGATTCTTTTAAATGGTGAATTTTCTTGTACTATGAGATCGTTGATGTGCTGCAAATGTACAGTACTTTTGATGCTTAAAACTTGAAATTTTGTGTATTCTCAATGCGATGTAGTTGATTTTATGTGTTTTTGTGTTTATGTTTGCAGGATTACAGGTTGGCCTTGATTTTGGGGGAAAATTGCAGAAGTTGCTAACTTTTGTTGGTATACGAGACCCTTTACGGATCATAGATCATTCTACGAGCCGTAGGATGGTTTAGTGGACAATTCCAGTGAGGGGCTACTTTTTGAAGTTTATTCTACGAATATGCAGACGAGCCGTAGAGAGTTTTACAAGTCGTAGAAGATGATTCATGCCCTGAGGATCAGAGACTTAGACTTTCAAGAATTTCATCAGACGAAACTCCTTTTAGGGGTCATAAATCACTTTATGAATCATAGATGAGAGTTGTAGATTTGAGGTCCAAATTTTCAGCAACTAAGTACGAGCACCCGATTACGGGCCGTGGAATGCAATATGGTCCATAAAACACCTTTCGTATGGCGTGCCAACCAGTTCTCCTATTTTGTTTAGGACTTGAATTTTAATTATTATAAATATATTTTTTAGGTTTTTTTTCAAAAGTTTTCGTCTAATACTCAGAGAACTCAATATTTAGAGAGAGAGAATTGTAAGATCAATATTGGAGAGACTTTGAGAACACTTGTGTTTGAATTCTACCTTGAAGCTTGTGATTCTTATTGAAGTTGGATTTTATTTGTTCTTAATTCTATTGTGTAAGTGTTCTGATGTCTTCTCAATTCATAATTCTTGCATCTACACATAGCAGGAGTAGCTAAAGTCCACAACTAGGGTTGTGAAAACCATGAAGAACTACCAAAGTAAAACTAAATAATATATGATTCTTGAAAAGTGTATATGCATGTATTAATTAAATCTCTTCATTTTGCATGTTTTATGATGGTAGCCAACATCAGAACTCGCCTAGTGCTATTGACTGGACCAAGGTAGTAATGAATAGGAAGAGAAATTAATTAACAGGATTCGATTGATGTGTTTTCATCTAATCAGGCCAAGGGGAGGTTGTAACGACCCCAAAAAGTGTCTGAAAATATGCCTTGAAAGTGCCCAGAATCGTATATTCTGTATATCTCAAAATTTATGCGTGATATCAAAAATCTAACTTCGTATTCTTGATCAGGGGGTCAAATTAAATGAAAAATGAGTCTAACCCCAATTTAAGAGTAAATGATTAGCAATTTCATTTTTTGAAATTTTTGATTTTCAGAATTGATCCGCGATGGACAATCGCCGCGGACCTATGTAAATCTTGCCTCAGCGACAGGTTCGCATCACGAACTAGATGCGGACCTGTGTATTTTGCTCCCAGTGATTTTTATCTCGGTCCAAGGCATTTGGGTCTTGGGCCTAAGTGTTTCCAAACGTGAAAATACCTATAGTTAGCCATTTTTCACCCTCATATTATTCTAAACATCTCCCAATACTCATTCAAACACTTAGCTAATATTTCATCTCCTAAAATTCAAGTCTCAAAACCTCATACGGATCTAAGGATTTCCTCCCAAGCTTCAAGTCTCCATCTCCAATCTTCATCAAGTTCATCTCCAAAGCTGAGGTATGTGAGTTTCTTTCATGGGTTCCTTTCACCCATGATACCCAAGCTTCCTTTTACTCCAAATTGCATGATTTAAATTGAATTTACTCATGGGTCTTACTTATTATGAAATTCACTACACATTATGTTGGGGTTTATGAAATTATGATTGTCTTACTATGTTTTGGGCTATGAATCTAAGATCTAATGTGAGATTTGACGAAGGATTTTGATGTATATTGTTTGAGGGTGTTACCAAGTATCTATTGATGGTTTTACATTGAATTTTCTAGCATAATAACACTCTTGAATTGCATGATTTTACACTAGCACCGCAGCCTCTAAAAGTTTAATAAAATGTTCAGTTATAGTTTTTTGAGGAATTGAAGGTCCCAATGCATGTCTTATGAGTTGAGTGGCTATATGATGATGAAATTATGATGGAATAAGATCGCCTAGCTCAGAAGGTGGTAGGCCTGGGTAACCTTGTTGGGGATTTGTATCCATCAACCTTATTGGGGATTTGTACCCATCAACCTTCTTGGGGGGTTTGTACTCCATCAACCTTCTTGGGGGGTTTGTACTTCATCAACCTCACGAAGGGGTTTGTACCTCATGCGCCTATTTAAGGGGGTGGTAGGCCTTGGATTGCACTAAGAATAGTAACTCCTTACACTTACTTTATGATCCATATAAGCATGGTTTACTACGAGTATCTTCCATGCATGCCATATTGTTATATGTACTCATTGTCTATGCTTATGCATTTCAATTATGATACTATCACTTATTGCATTGCATCCTACATACTTAGTACATTTAAATGTACTAACGCATACTCTATACCTATATGATGTCATCATGTAGTAATCGGTGCACCGCTTGATCATCCTCCTCCTCCACATGGCTAGTACGATTGTCTCTCAAGCTTGTTGGTGAGTCTTCTATTTCAGGGACATTGCTTATGATCTCTTATTATGTAACTAAGACTATCTTTCTTTTGTTTATGTATTGACTATGAGGATGAACCTAGTTGTTTGTCATGGTCCCCGCTCTTATCTATGTAGTGGAGGTATTGTTGGACAATGTTCTTAAGGGGGGGAGGATGTTAGAACCCACAATCCTCCTCCTCCACATGGCTAGTACGATTGTCTCTCAAGCTTGTTGGTGAGTCTTCTATTTCAGGGACATTGCTTATGATCTCTTATTATGTAACTAAGACTATCTTTCTTTTGTTTATGTATTGACTATGAGGATGAACCTAGTTGTTTGTCATGGTCCCCGCTCTTATCTATGTAGTGGAGGTATTGTTGGACATGTTATGTATCTATACTATGAGCCTTGACTTTATTGTTTCTTGATGTTATGATATGGAAGTCTATCCTTAGTCCTAATTTCCTTGTTTATGCTTATCTCTCATTGTCATTTTAATAGCTTCTACGACCAAAGATGTGTAATGATATGCTATAAGGCTTGTTTGGGGTTCCTTCAGGATCCCCATTCACCGGTCACGTCTAGGCCTTAGGCTTGGTCGTGACAAAGATGGTATCAGAGCACTAGGTTGCTAGATCCTCGAAGTCCAACACACCGCATTGATTAGAGTTTTATTCATTGTTGTGTTATGCACCA
>BAUE01085040.1:0-26273 GCA_000787875.1 Solanum virginianum | reverse complement strand
ACATTGAAACAGATAACTTTGTCCTCATCAATAATGGTCTAGCTATCAATTGAAGACTTTTAATCAATGACTCTACTAGAGCATTTTGAGTATGAACATGAGCAACAGAATGCTCAACTGCTATCCCAATGGATAAACAATAATCATTAAATGCCTGAGATGTAAACTCACCAACATTATCAAGACGAATTATCTTTATTGCATAATCTGAAATTGTGCTCTTAATTTTATTATTTGAGCCAACAACCTCGCAAAGGCCATATTGCGAGTTAATAATAAGCACATATGTGATGATTTTGTAGATGCATCTATCAAGACCATAAAATATTTAAATGGTCCATATGAAAGGTGAATTGGTCCATAAATATCACCCTATATGCGTTCTAGGAACGCAGGGAATTCAAACCTAATCGTAGATGCTGACGGTTTAACAATCAATTTTCCCTGGTAACAAGTAGCACAAGAGAATTCCCTAGATTGAAGAATTTTCTGATTCTTCAAAGTATGCCCATGTGAATTCTCAATAATTCTACGCATCATATTATAACCAGATGCTCCAATCGATCATGTCGAATAATAAAATCATTACAATCAGTAAACCTTTCTCAATAATTCTACGCATCATGTTATAACTAGGATGCTGCAATCGATCATGTCAAATAATAAAATCATTACAATTAGTAAACCTTTTGTTTACTATAGCATGTGATTCAACTATACCAATAATTATATGGTACAACCCAGAAGAAAGTGCAGGTAATTTTTCATGCACAACTTTTTTTCCATTATTTATTGTAGTAATATAGAGGTATTCAATCTTTCCTTCATTCGCAGTCTTAACATGATAGCTATTTTGGCGAATAACCTTGAAACTCAACAAGTTTCTTTGGGACTTACGACAATATAAAGCGTTATAAACAATCAATATTGTTCCCCCAGGTAGTAATAAGGCTGTTCTTCCAGAGCCTTCAATTATTTTAGTACTATCAGATATTGTGTCAACACTGGCTCCTCTCATAATTAAATGAGAGAAATAATTCTTTTCTCTTAATATAGTGTGAGTTGTGGCACTATCCAGAAGGTACATTTCTCTATTACTCATCTTGGATTCAATTGAAGGTTGAAATTTTATCTTCACAAAATAAAAGTTCGTTATGAGAAATAAAATAATTAATAATATTGTAAGAAAATTTAAATTTTATTTTATTATAATTTTAAATTTCAAAATAGAAGTAAAAATCATAATACATACAAACAATATGCTATATATCATAAAATTAAATATCAGTTATGATCCTCAAAAAAATCTTCAACATCCAGATGAGTAAGATTATTGAGGCCATCAAAAACATCATTTTTCAATGCCAAATTTACCTGAACATTCTTATTATATTCATGAGAAGGCCCTGCTCGGACATCATCTTTAAGGGTCAAATATGACTCCACCTGGGCATTAGAATTAGAGGCACCACCGTTCTTTTCTTTCCTTTTGAAGAAATTTTGATACAACCTGACAAAATGCTCATGTGTCCGGCATTCATTTTTTCAGTGGCCTTTCAGGCCACAACGATGACAGTGATCACCTTTGCCTCGTGAAGGATTATTTTGAGAACTTATATTGCTCTCCCTTCTATTATGACCACCTCGATGATTATTAAATCATCTCTTGCCTTTGTCACGCCTACGCGCATAATCCTGGCCCTGATTATTTTGTCTTATTTCAGACTGGCCATGTGCTTTTACCACATTTTCTTTCGATAATATAGTAGTTTCAGTGGGGCGGGCCTCATGATTTTTCATTAACAAGACATATTGCTCAGCCACTAGGAGGCATGAAATCAATTCAGAATATTTCTTAAAACCTTTCTCACGATATTGCTGCTGTAATATCATATTTGAGGCATGAAAAATGGTTAATGTTTTTCCTAACATGTCCTCATCCGTTATAACTTCCCCACATAATTTTAATTGGGAAGTGATTCTATATACAACAGAATTATATTCAACTATGATTTTAAAATCTTGAAACCATAAGTGCATCTACTCATAACGAGCCTTTCGCAATACCGTGGTCTTAAGGTGGTCATACCTTCCTTTCAGGCCGATCCATAATTCAAGTGGATCTTTCACCGTTAAATATTCAACCTTCAAATTTTCATCAAGATGATGACGAAGGAAATCATTGCCTTCGGTTTATCCTGACTTGATGCTTTATTTCCTTCGATTATAGTGTCACCAAGACCCTTAGCGGCAAGGTGAATCACAGCATCAAGAACCCATGATAAATAGTTCTTTCCAAAGATATCAAGTGCCACAAATTTAAGTTTTGACAAATTCGACATGATGAAAGCTATCATAAAATAATTGAGTTAATAACATAATGTTGGTTTTAATGATAAATTTATATTTCAAATGATAAAATATTATATGAGTACAAAACATATTGTATGCATGAACATGGAATGTTACAAAGGCATATAAACTCATGAAGTATTAAAATGATAATTTTTATGTATAATATTTTCCTACAAAATTCAATAGATATTAGTGGAACAATTTTATTTGAATTATAGTTATATCTACCACAATACTATTCTTATTTATGTCATACAAATAGTCATAAATATATATAAAAAATATATTTACAGGCTTTTTAATTAGCCTATTATCATGATACGTAAATGTAAATTAGGTAACATTTAAACCTTAAGCATGTCAACTTATCATATTTAGAACAATAATATAATAATACCTTAAAGCAAGTTATGTGTAGTATGAAAATGAATTGTCCACAAACTCTTACAGAAGATAAAGAAACAAATAACAAATATATTATAATGATGACTAGAAGCTGTCAAACTATTCCCAACAACTAACGTTGGTCCAAATATCTATGTTAAAAATTTATGTGCATCCCTTCACAATTTTCATCTCATAGAAGGGGGATACTTATTATTATTACTATTTATATAGATGTCATATTCAACTATTGATAATCAATACACATTATTAATGAGCTATCTTTCCTTTTCACAAATAAAATCGATAATTAAGTTGTAAATCAAAGATTTACGAAATACCTATTTAACAATATTATTCCCCAATTTTCACAGCTATAACGTCAAAGTCACGTGTTCTCTCCTTCACGTCGGCTCGTCCGCTCGTTTAACTACACATACATTCGTTACCAAATTCCCAAGTATTTTCTCTTCTCGATCTTCGTTTAGGGTTTTCAATTTCATTGCTTTGTTGAGTTAATTTGGTTTACGGTTGCTGAATTTCGGGATCCAGTTTTCGTTCTTGATTCCGCAGGTAGATTTATTGAGGTTGATGTTTGAGCATTCGAGTTTCTTTTTTTTTTTTGGTTAATTCTATCAGTATTAGATTTTCTGACTTGTGTGGATCTCTTGTATGATTTTCTGGGTGTTTGATTTGTATTTCATTGCGCCTCGAAGTCTGAGGTGGTTGGATTGTGGGTTGATGACTTTAGGGTTTCAATTGATTGTTGGGTTTTGATCAGATTATAAATTTATTCATGTTTGTGCTTTAATGTGATGTTGTGGTGTATTTCCCTTGGTCAATTGTTAGTATTTGGACCCGTTGAGGTTTGCTTTTTGCTGTTGAATTTTGCAGTTCTTTTTTGTGGGATGATTATGTGTGGAATGAGTTGATATAGATGCTCAATTGTTTCATGTAATTGGGCTTAGGTTCAGTTTGTGTTGACTAGATAGTCTGTTGCAGAGTTTTTATTTTGTTTTGGTGTAGAGAAACCTATGTAAACAAAACTGAAACATTACTAGAGTAAGAGGTGTAATGAGTTCATATAGATGCTCAATTGTTTCATATAGTTGGGCTTAGGTTGGATTTGTGTTGACTAGATTATCTGTTGCAGAGTATTATTTCGTTTTACTGTAAAGAAACCTATGTAAACAAAACTGAAACGTTACTAGAGTTTCTAGTGTTCTATTAAGAGGAACAAGGACATACTTTTGCTATATGGAATTGTAAATGGTCTGCCAGCAGAGTCTGCGTGCTGATGATTCATACATTGTTAACCTACTTAAAAAAGTAAACAAATAACTGTTGCAGAAAGAGCAAGGAAAAAAGAGGTGGTACCATCTAGGAAAGATTTTGGGTGGAGATTTCCTGGGAATTTGTTGTAAAAAGTGGAAGTCATTTTTTAGAAGATGGTGTTTGATTGAATAAGTTGAAAGTTTTATTTTACACAAAAGTTGATTCTTTTTAATTGTTGTGAAAAACTGTGGAGGAGGTCCTTTTGCCCAAGAATTGCCATTCACTGACAAATCACTTGCAAATCTTTGAAAAACTACAACAAGCTAAACATGTCTTCAATTTCTACTAGCTTCTTTTATTTAAACCAAATACATTTTCCAGACAGGTCCAAATGAGCTCTTTGAAAGAGATAGAAATAACATTACTCGCTGTCATTGCCTGATTCTTTTTGCTGTTATGGCATTGAATAACTGATTATAGTGCAATTGTAGATGAGCAACATCTGAGTTTTAATGTACTCTAACATGTTGAGTTATAAGAAAAATCAGTCAGATCATTTAAAATTTTAAAAAGTCTATTACAGCTTTTGAAGGTAAGGTGGTACCATGTATACTTGAGGGATTGTGCCCCCCGTGCCTGTTGAGTTATAAGAAAAATCAGTCAGATCATTTAAAATTTTAAAAAGTCTAATACAGCTTTTGAAGGTAAGGTGGTACCATGTATACTTGAGGGATTGTGCCCCCCGTGCTGTCGTACATTGTTTTTTTTGGTTGGGAGGGGCTGGGCTGCTCTCTTCATTTACTGTCTTCATGCTCATTTATAATCTGTTGAATCCATTTCACATTTTCAATTTGCTACGCATCAAATAGTGCACCACTGGACTTCCTCATTTCAAGACTGAAGCATGTTCTGGAGCCTAAAGTTGCATAGTACTCTAGAATGATACTCAACTTGTGAATATCATGTCGATACACTTGCGGCTGCAGTATAGTTTCTTGACACCTGTTACTTCACATTTTCTTCACCATCATGTTTTTTCAAATCAGGTGAAAGGGATGCGAAATAGCGCACTTACAGAGAGAAAATGTCTGAAAAAGGGCCATTACTTCATGAGTTCTATAAAGTATTGAGCTTATACTTTATCTAACTTCCTATCTGCATCCATATGAATGTCTAGAAAGTTATAAGATTTTTTTTTCTGGATATGTGAAATACACAAAGGAAAAACAGAACATTCTAGCATGTGTTTCACTTGAATGGGTGCTGATGCTAAAAAATCCTTAGGGGAGTGGGAGAGAAGGAAAAATCCACTTTCTTTTATTTTTATATTAGATTTACATTTTCTTTTTCTGATTCCAACAATGGATTTGAGAATGCAACTTGGAATGTAAATATGATGTTCCCTTGCAGAACATTAAAGAAAGAACTGATATTAAAACCATTTAGTGTCTGAGTATTTGCTTACAGAAAAAGGGAACCATTCAATATCTGAATTTATCTTAAGAGTGCTTGTTGAGCAGTTACAGCTGGCAGAAAAGAAAAGTTGGCATTTTGCCAATGGAGAAGCCAACAGATTCTAGCTTATTTGTCAACGATGGTTCTTTCATGGAGAGGTTCAAACAACTCCAACAAGAGAAGGAAAAGGAAAAAGTGAAGGATGTCTCCTCAAAAGAGTCTAAGACAACCTCCAGCATATTGGGAACTTCAACCCCGAAGGCCATCATTAGTAAGCCAAGCGTGGAATTTAAAGCTAACACTTCGCGGAAAACTGCTACAGTTGCTTCAGGTGGGAAACTTGCATTCAGTCTGAAACAGAAGTCCAAAATACCCGCACCTTCTGTTAAGCTAGGTGAAGATGAGGATGATGAGGATGAAAAAGATGCTGGGAATTCTTCGGGAGATGGACCAATTAAACGGCAGAGAGTGGAGGAACCTCGTGCTCTGCACCAGCCTCCTAGACAGATTGATGTTGGTAAATACTTATTTTACAAACATTGGAATTTTGTTGATGATAACTCCTCTCTCTCTCTCTCTCTCTAGCTAAATAAAGTATATTTTTGCATCATGAGTCATGGCATCACTTGTTTGTTCTTGGAACAGCATTCTTAGTAGCTATTTATTTCCCTTTCTTTAATTTTATGTTTACTAGCTTGATTTAGGGACCCCTCCTCACTTCTCAAGGACTTCCCATTATAGCTTAGGAATTTCGAGAAATTCATGGAATGATCTTAGTGCTTGTCCATTTACAGAATTCACTTTCTCTTGGTGGTCACCTGTGAGGTAGTTCCCTTTTTGGTTGAACCACATAATACACCTAGTGTCTTGTGCAATTCGTGTCATGGGCTCTCATTTACTACTAATCTGTCATGGAGGCCTTATGTTGCAAATTTTCGAAGCCTTTCATCAATCAAGATATTACCATTTTGTTTTGTACTTTGAGGATATTCTCTAGGCACTGTGGATTAGAACTAGACATTCTTGAGTTACTCTTGTCTGATCGTGCAGCTTATATCTTAAGTCCCTACCAACATTGGTGGAAAGAGATGTTGAAAGATTTGGAAAATGCGGCTACAAGAGTAATTTATATTCACTTGTTCATGCTTTTGGTATTAATCAGTGCTTTAAGTGACATGCAGCACCCAATCCCCCAAGTGATCCAGCAGTGAAGAAAGTTGCAGACAAATTAGCAACTTTTGTGGCTAAGAATGGAAGGCAGTTTGAGAATGTCACACGGCAAAAGAATCCAGGAGACACACCATTTAAGTATGAATCAAAATATTTATGGTCTTTTCATGTAGAATTGTCACATAATTTATTTAAACATTGATTTTTAATGGCGTGTATTGCCATGGGTTGTTCTATCTTCTCAAAGCACAGTAAGTGTGATTATGGTCACGTGACCTCACATCCATGAATTTTGTTGCATCTATTGGCTTCTTTTGTTGTCCCCTCACTCTATTAAGAACTGGTGATCAATTCTTGTTCTTCCCTTACCCTTGCTTTTTGCTTGTCTAATTCTCTACTTTTTCTTGGTGTTTGGGAGATCTTTCTTTGCCAAAATCATTGGTCTCTTTAGAGTTTTATCTAACTAGTTTACTTTCTTGGGGAGTTTATTTAAAGCCTATTATGAATGGGTTAGGGTTCAATCATCAGATTTCTCTTTCCCCAAGGAAGTAGATAATTCGTTTTTGAATATTGTTTATGATTTTTGATATATTTACAGGTTCTTATTTGATAAAAGCTGTCCTGATTACAAATACTATGAATATCGACTTAGTGAAGAAGAAAAGGCTCTATTACAGACCAGCGAAGCCCAAACATCACCTAGTGAGTAAAATTTCTCCACATGCATATATTGCTGGCGCAAGCCTAATTAGCTTTTCGGTTAACTAGTGCCGGGATGTTACTAGCTTGTTTTTTTCTGCAAGCAGTTATTTATTATTTTTTTTTGCAGTAATTGTAGCCCTAAACATGGGAAGGCTGCTCTGGTACACTTGACTTTTATGCATACAAAAATGGGACTGGGTAGTAAAAGTTGTCCTTTTCTTTAGCGAGATTTAGTTGTTTGTTCCATTCTTTTCATGTGCTCTATCTTGGTATTGGCTCTAGGTGCATCCTCTTTTGATTAACTAAATTAACTAAATTATGTTTTTGGAGTCCTATGGTTGTTTGGGAAGTGGTTGGAAGTTGCAAAATTTTCAATTTCAAGGCCTTCAGTTGGCCATATTAAACTTGCATTTTATGTACCGTGTGTATATATGTGCACGCACATCTAGCTGATAGCTTGAGATTATTTAACTAAATCACCAACTTTGTGTTTTTCTTGCATCTGCTGTCTTGTTCATCTGGCTTCGCTTTATCGACATGATGTTTGTTTGCGGTGATTCTTCCATATAATTTACTTTATTGGGTTTTGGTGCTGCAGGAGTTACTAGTGCTGCTACCCCTAGTTCAACAAGCAGTTCTCATAGGTCACATCAGCAGCATTTGAATTACCAAACTCCTGCATCAGCGTTGTGGGGAGCATCAGAGAATACAAGTTCTTCCGAGTCAGCTGAAAATTCTGGTAATGTCATTTATACGCAAGTCTGTATATATATGTATATTGTCTTGGCATTTTGTTCAGTATTATCAAAGGTGAAAAGCACAAAAGAACTCTTAGTGTCCCCTGGCCTGTAAGTGCAAAGTGCAAATAAAGTATGAGCTTTAAGGAAGAAAGGCCCAAATGGAGGAACAAAAATATAAATATGTATGCGTAGTACAAGGCTAATAACTATAAGCATGAATAACAAATCGATGGACAAAGACGCTGAAAAGAAATTATGATTAAGTGAGATATCAATTGTTTAGTGCCACCTCATTAGGATTATGCTTATTGGCAAAGAAAAGTACGCCTTAGAGCCTTGATAACGATACTAAAGTGCCCAGTAGGTGAGGTGAAATCGCTTCTAGACTTGAATGCACTTGAAAGTGACTTTGGCAACGTTAATTTTGTTTTGATTATATTTTTTTTATGACAAGGGGAACCCGTAGCCGCTACCCTTTGGGTGCGCGTAGGATATACCCCCGCTCCTATGCAATAGCTTGCAAACCACATAGGAGAGATAATCCGCACTAGACAAGCCCGGTGCGATGAGCTCGACCCAGAAGGCAAACCCTTGCTTTCGCTGGCAAGGTGGTTTGAACTTGAGACCTCCAACATGGAAGCCCCAAGCCCAAGCCACTGGGTGGCCTTGAAGGGTTCTGTTTTGATTATCTACCTATTTACCCTACTGGCTTTGGGTGTAGTGTGATGTCCAATAATGGAGAATTTGCTTTTGCACTTGAATTTGTGAGTATAGGTTACCATACACAAGTTTATATAGGCAGATCAATTTCCTAGTGTGGTTAAGAGAGTAGTGAGAACAGAAAAGTGGTGCTTGGGTTTATTGAAATTGTGGATCATTCTCTTCTTCAATAATTATTTCTATTGTCTTTGAAAGGTGCATGGTAAAATATTATGCTAAGTCCCCCTTCTTTGGGGCAACTAAGAGATTAAATTTTATTGAGCAATTGAAACTGCACTAAGGTTGTGTAGTAGGTTGCATAATGAGTACAATATGGACATTGTTAGTCTACTAGGAGCTAATGGAATCTCTCAGCCTATCTGTTCCTGAGATATCATTAACACGAAGCTTCTAGCGCAACATACATTATTCCATATAGGACTCAATTTTGCCCTCACAGTATCTTGCTTTCTCTTTTGCCGAATGGTTCACCAGATGCAAGCTGGCGAGTCTCACAAGTCTTCCTTCTTTCCTTGGCAAGCCCTTTTATTTTCAAGTACAAGAGTAGCTTTTTTGCCCGTTGCTCACAATAAGATAATTCTTCATTTAGTAAGCATAAATTTGGGTTAAGCATCAGTTAAGTTCAAATCTTGTTTTGCCCGTCTTAGTTAGCTTATTTAACTCCTAATATTCTGAGAAACATACTTCAAATGTGGAATTTCACTGACAATGTAGGGGGAGGTGTATAGCACCTAAAACACATAGTCTTAGCTCCTCTTTGTTAGTTACCTGAATTAAGATAGCTTCAGATGTTGCGATCCAACTCAACTGGCTAAAATCGATGGAACACATGTTCTACAGAGTATTCTCCATGGCCATTTACTATGCTGATCTGCAGGGACATTCAAATTTTCATAAGCTCTGATTGAACAGAGAACTTCCTGCAGCAACGCTGATCCATTTTAGTGAGTCGGGTTCTTCAGATAGAAGTTGATGTTTTTATTCTTCTTATGACAATGGAACCGTTCTTTCTACTTCCAAATCATTGCAACTCCTCCTGAAAGTCCAGCATTATTGTTTTCTGCACAGTTTTATTGTCACTATGGAATTTTGAGCAAAATCAATACAATTCTGGAACTTGTCTTTTAGTGGTTTATTGCCCACTCAAGCATCCTACCTAAAGTAGATTTAACTACTGTCACCTACTTTAAAGTTTAACACACATCTGAATTCATCCCATAAGCTTCTAATATGTTATCCAGAGCACACAAATCAGAGTTAATGACTTTTGTTATATCTTTTCACATCATTCTTCTTCCTCTTTTTTTAAACCTCTGTAGCCATTTAAAAGTAGAATTGGTATGCAAGTGCAAGTTTTTTTAAAACCAACTTCCTGTAGACCATATCACTTAAATGATATGCCTTCACCCTGTTTGCATCCCAAAGAAAGTCTTGTGAATTTGTCCAGCTTCTCCCAGCCATTTTTGGCATTGGAAGTAGCTATTTTTGTGCTAGTAAGGCATGCTTATTCTCCAAAGGTTTAGTACAATCGTACTCAGTTATAAGATGAAGAGTTTTCTTCCAAGAAGCAGATTTATTGTAGAATGGATGCAAAAGAATTTGGACATTCATGCCATAAACATGTGCACGTGTGTGTATTTGTTCGTGTCATGAATTAAGTTTATTTAACTCTTAAGTTAATGGTAAGGGTTTTTCTTTCAAGTAGCAGATACTGTGGTAGAATGGATGCAAACTCATCAGGACATCCAATTTAAAAGGGAGGGGAAGTTGTTAGGACTGTTCCAATGAATTTGAATTTTTGTGACATTTCCGATGTATAGTTCTCATTTACTATGTGGCTGAAGCATACATCAATTTTTAAATAACAGAACCCTCAACATCTTTTGTGCCTATAAAGCTACAGATTCTGAAGAATGGTTTCTCATTTACTATGTGGCTAAAGAATACATCATTTTTAAATAATAGAACTCTCAACATCTTTTGTGCATATAAAGCTACAGATTCTGAAAAAAATGGGTTCCTATCTTGGAAATTTGATCTAAACTGGGGTATAACTTGTGCATCTTCTGTATTGCATCAGATTGTCATATTGCCACAAGTTCACTGAAAAGGTTTTCAGTTATGCTTGGGCTCATACCGGTATTGTCTTTTCAGGTCATTCAAGCGGTCCATCAAAGTCAGATCCAATAGCGATGATGGAATATTACATGAAGAAAGCTGCAGATGAAGAGAAGCTGAGGGCTCCGAGATCATCGAAAGATGAGATGCCTCCGCCTGCTTCTCTCCAAGGTTGGTCACTAACTTTATTTATTCTGCTATATCTATGTTCTGATCGTCCTATTAAGCTTAGAGACTCAGGTATCTGTGCTCGAAATGGGTGCAGGCATTGTTTAGTAAAATATGTGCAACTCTTCATATATCTTAAATTGCATTGCAGCTCCAGGAAAGAAGGGTCATCATATGGGAGATTATATCCCACCTGAAGAGCTTGCTAAGTTTTTGTCTACCTGCAATGATGTCGCTGCTCGCAAAGCTGCCATTGAGGCAGCAGAAAGGTCGAAAATACAAGCTGATAATATTGGCCACAAACTTCTGTCGAAAATGGGTTGGAGAGAAGGTATATTTCCCTCTAGGAAAACATGGACATGTTTGGGTGTACATACATAACTTGGACTGATGCATTTTTCAGAGGAGCATTTCCATTTTTAATAGACATTTGCTTAGGGGCAGAGCTGTTCAATTTTTAAGGAATTAAGTTGAGGTTGACGGGGCATGAGGTTAGGGTTGGGTTTGTGCTGCGCTTGATGAGGATACCCTCTGGTCTGAGGCGCATCCCTACCTCATCTTGTTTCTTCAAGTGCTTTCTTGTTTATTCAAGTGTACAAATGAACTACTTGTAGCAAGTTATTTGGGTAACTAGGTATGCAAGTCACATCTATGTAGGTAGTTTTAAGGAGTTCGTATAAGTAATAGTCTTTGAAATGCAAATAGTTCATGTTTGGGAGTTACAAGATGCAAATTCCTAAGGAGTCTTAATCTTTATGCGGAACTGCAGGTGAAGGACTAGGGAGTTCTAAAAGTGGTATTGCAGATCCAATCGCGGCTGGCAGTGTAAAAACAAATAACTTAGGTGTTGGTGCTAACCAACCTGGGGAGGTCACTCCAGAAGATGATATCTATGATCAATACAAGAAACGAATGATGCTAGGCTACAAGTACAGGCCAAATCCACTGGTATGTGCTTTTATGACGTCTATAATTGAACTTTTTATGGTGGGGAACTTTTCTTTTTTATTTAGTTTGGTTATTTATGCAGCGAAGTGCTCTATAATTTCATTTAATCCAGTTTGCATGAAGGGAAATTAAAAAAAGAAGATAACAGTAATATATGAGAACAAAACTCTAAGGAACCATCTTACCATCAGTTTCTAAGTGAAACAATAGGAACTTGTATGAATCAAAGATAAAATCCTTTCCTCCACACTCTCATGGACCACATGACCAAAAAGTAATTTTGTCACCTAACAGGATGGACGATCCTGCTTATGTAGTGTGTGTGTAAAAACTCTTGAGCCTCATGATGAAATTTGGTTCATTCTCATTTTGAGAATTTTTTTTTTTTGGGGGGTTTAGATAGAGTGGGAAGGGAAATCAAGGTATATACATTTTCATTGTAATTGGAACAAAGGCTGATACATTTGTTTTTGCAGAACAATCCGCGGAAAGCATACTACTGAGGCGATTTGCGAGCTATACTCGGCCTCCCTCTGTATTGGAGTCACTTGAGGTTGTTATAGTTTTCTTCAGGAAAACATTTCGAAGTCGATGTTATTCTGGTCTAAATACTACAACTGTTGCAAGTTTGAATTCGTTGTATCTAAGACATTGAAATGACGTGTGTTTTTAACTATCTTACATCCCTCCTTGTCTCTTGTTTATTCAAAACTTCACTTGAACAAACATTTCTACTACAATCAATATATCAAAGCCATGCAGTTTAGTCTTCTGAGTGCACCATTGTTCTATTATGCTGTAATTGTCATGATATGCCTTTTAATTGGAATGCCCATGATGCTGAAATTTTAACACTTTTTGTGGGAGAATTCATTAATTAATTCCTTAATTTTGTTGAAATAATATTTACATTTGCATCCTAGGGGGTCAACCTTGAACATTAAAAATTATGAACTCAGAACTAAAGTTGTTGTAATATTTACACACATTTATATATGTTATTTTACACTTAGTTTTTCATTTATTTTTATCATTAATTATAAATATTTGTTTATTATATTTTTCATGATATTGTATTTATTATATTTAAAGGATGATTTGATAAAATTTTTCATCATTTACTACTTTTTACTTCCTATGCAAAGTTCATCGAGGATAAGTAAAAATGAATAAAGAGAGTACAAATTAAATCTAAAGTCCTTTAGTTATATGGTTTGTACCCCAAAATCACTTCTCTATCCATCAAACAGAGAACAAATCGTAGAAACCTTTCGTAAAATTTAATAGGATTTTATACCGCTTCCACCTTGACGTACAACACCTTTTTGGGGGATGAATGCAAAATGGGATATTATAGTTGTTTTTTTTAAAGAAGCCAAAAGAAGAAAAAAATAAAGGTTGACAAGATTTTTGTAAAGAAAAGCTGAGGGGATAAAAAAAGACAATTTTTTCTTGGTTCTTTTTGGGTAGCTTGTATTATGAAAAAGATATGGAAAGCAAGTGTCGGCCGTTGAGAAAATTAATGTATTTTTGTTATAGTTATAGATGCCATTTAACATCTACTAATAAAGTATCTATCTTATCGATCAACGTTTTCTGCTCAACCAGTTACTTCTTAAAACAGTTAATTAGTTTACTTCCCCGTTTAAAAAAGACGAATGATCTCACTTGATTTAACAGAGTTTAAAAAATTAATCTTTTTAAATTTTATGATCCTAAATAAATATTAAGTTAAATATATCATAATATCCTTTAATCTTGTGAGTATGAAATTAAAATATTAGCATTGCCATTTTAATATTTATGCCGATATTCTTGTACTAGGTGGTATTTTTTACCCAAATGGCAAAAAATTCTTAACGAAAGGGAATCTTATTTGTTGTATTATTTTTTGAGCTTCTAATTATGGCAACAATTAATTGTTAATATTATAGAGGACGAATATAAGAATTCATAGGTATAAGATCCCCAAATCTAATTCCAAATCCATCACGAATCCAGAAAAGCAAAAGCTAAAATTTAGATTCCTTAGTGCTTCATTTTTTAAAAAAATTTTTTTAAAACAAGTTAAAGAAAGTCTTAAATTAAAAATATTTAGAATGTATTAAGATAATTTTTGATCTTGTAATTTTATATTCGAATCCAGAAAAGCAAAAGCTAAAATTTAGATTCCTTAGTGCTTCATTTTTAAAAAAAAAATTTTTAAAACAAGTTAAAGAAAGTCTTAAATTAAAAATATTTAGAATGTATTAAGATAATTTTTGATCTTGTAATTTTATATGCTATGTGAAAAATTTTAACTAAAAAAAGTATTTAAAAAGTTTAAAATTATATTTAAAAAAAATAAGAAAAACAAATCTAAACGGACAAAGTTTTAGTTGGGCAACTTTTGCAACAATCTTCTAATTAATTGAATTGTTGCCCCTCAAAATTCATGTGCTCTTCTGTCTTTTTCACTTCTATAAACTTGCTTTAATTAAAAATATAGATAATTGTAATACCCTTGATATAATTTATACTTTATAATAGGTTGTTTGCCTTATTTTTAAAAATATTTATTTTTATTTATGTTATTACAATGTATCTCTTAAGTACTCTTAATAGTATACTTTTTATTTAGATATATTATTACGGGTTGTAACATTGTATAATATTAATTACGAGTTTTAACAATTTAATTACAAGTTATAACAAATATATACATCATACATAATTCAAATCAATTACATACTCAAACATATATCCTAACAGATTTGAGTATGCAATTGGTATGAAATGAATATAATGTATATATCTGTTATAACTTGTAATTAAATTGTTAAAACTAGTAATTTCTAGAATTTGTAATTCATTATCTAATGTTACAACTCGTAATAACATATCTAATATTTGTCATTTTAACAAATCATATCTTTTAATAATTTCGTGAATTAATAAACTTAGCTGTAAATTTTTAATTATTGTGATTTCATCTTCTGACATGAATGTATACTATATAGAATATAAATATATAACTTGATTTGATGTTACGTTCAGGATTCAAATATACTCTACACGGAATATAAATATATGTTTGTCGACTATATGTTTCATTTTCACACTTATCTATTAAAATAATCCAAACAAATATAAATATGTTCAGTGTTCAATGTATGAAACTAATTCATGTATGGATTGACTGTGGAACTTTTTTGTTTTTTTATTTCCTATTCAATGTTTAATATTCGTATTGAGTTTAATTAAATTCAAGTTCACAAATTATAGGGTTTGCAACCCTCCTAGCAACAACAATCATTCTTATTAAGTTCAATTGAATTCAAATTCACGTATTGTATAATTTGCTATATCAGGATGTTGAGATGGATATGTGGACATACCTAGAGTGATAAGATTAGCTAAGAATGAGATCATTCGGGAGAAAGTAAAGGTGGCCCATGTGGCTGATAAGATGAGGGAAGCGAGATTACGATAGTTTGGACATGTGAAGAGAAGGAGTATCGATGCTCCCGTTAGGAGGTGCGAGAGGTTGGATTTAGGGGTTATACAGAGAGGTAGAGGTAGACCGAATTAATATTTGGGGGGAGGTGATCAAACAAGATATAACGAAACTTCATCTCATCGAGGACATGATCTTAGATAAAAAGAAATGGAGGTCGTCGCTTATTAGGGTAGAAGGCTAATAGGCTAGTAGGGGTAGGTTGATGTCTGGCCTTGTGATATAGTAAGTTAGTGGGATTAGTCGTGCTTTTATGTCTTGTATTGTTAATATCCATTTTATATTTGTTACTTTTATCGTATTTTACGTACTATCATTATCCGTTTTTCTTTTTTCTTTTCTTTATATTTTTTTCTAGATCTAATATCTTCTACTTATGGGGCTTGATATTTGAGACAAGAGTTCTCCGCAAACAACCTCTCTATCTCTATGGGGTAGTGGTAAAGTTTGCGTACATTTTTCCCTTCCCCAGAGGCGAAGCTACATTCAGCCAAGAATGGTTAGATGAACACCCTTCGTCAAAAAACTTTTTCGAATATATAGGTTAAATATAGATATTTTGATATATGTCAATTGTTAAACATTCTTGATACCAAAATCGTTCATCCATGTTCTAAAAGTATGAATATCCTTGATAAAAATGTTAACTCCATCACTATTCTTTCTAGACCTCATTCGTAGAATTCTACTAAATATGTTATTTTTGTGCGTTGGGATAGCAAAATCCATGAGTATTTNGGCGAAGCTACATTCAGCCAAGAATGGTTAGATGAACACCCTTCGTCAAAATTTTTTTTCGAATATATAGGTTAAATATAGATATTTTGATATATGTCAATTGTTAAACATTCTTGATACCAAAATCGCTCATCCATGTTCTAAAAGTATGAATATCCTGGATAAAAATGTTAACTCCATCACTATTCTTTCTAGACCTCATTCGTAGAATTTTACTAAATATGTTATTTTTGTGCGTTGGGATAGCAAAATCCATGAGTATTTTGGAGTGAAAATTTGGGCAGGTAAAGTGAATATAATTATGAACATTTTGGGAAGCTTTAGTCCCATTCCATAGGAATAAAAAGAGATTTTTTTTTCTTTTTCTTTTGCAAACATGCTATTCCTACAACAATTGCTTATCGGATAAGGTCAATAAATAAAATGTAACAATCCTTCCTTAAAAATATTAACATTCCCCAGTGGATTCTCTTTTCTCATCGACTTTACATTGCAAATAAATCGTGTTTGTCTCAATTTATGTGATGTAATTAAAATTTAAATATATAAATTATAATTTTTATTATATTTTAAAAATTATAAATTATAATAATTATATATAACTAATTAAATTTTCTTTAAATTCTCTACGACCAAGAAATTAATTGTTTAACAATTTATACTCATAATATAATAGGAGTATTATGAATTTTTAAATAATAAACTTGAAATTCTGATTCTACTAATTTATTTATCTTTATGATAAACTTTAAAGTTATGAATTTTGAATTATTTTAAAAATTAAATATAAAATTCAGTCAAAAATATTGAATTTAATCGAACATATAATTGACTCTCTAAATCAATTTAATTCGTAGGAATATATTTCTTTTGTCTTAACTAGAAATATTTTATGGTGCTTAATGGTTTACACCATTACATTGCCTCATGTTCTATATATGATTTGGATCTTCGCTCGTATTTTGAATAGAATCAAAATTGTCTAATGAAAAATAAAAGATATCTGAAATATTTAAAATTTATATTTTAAAAATCAATAAAATAAGAGCTACCATCAAGATAAATTATTATATATAGTGAGTAGTGACAATTTATGTCAAGTTATTAGTTATTTATAATTTTAAGTACATGTGGTTTAGTAGTGTTAAGCCACTTACGCTAATCGACTCATAGTTTTATTTAGCAATATAATCTTAATTAATAATGAGGCAACTTGGCATTAAAACTTCTTATAATAATGTAGTTTTGAACCAATCATCTTCCAAAGACTAGTATGGTAAACATATAGTCAATAGGGAGGAAAATATAATGTGTTTTTCGATTTTCTCATATTCATGATTAAAAAAAATTAAAAAGTATTTTTTTGAAAAAATAAATTATTTATGAAAATGAAAAAAATAATTTTCTTATAGTAAAATTAGAAAAAAAAAGTATTACAAATATAGACGAATCTAGAATTTTTAGAATATGAATGCACAACTAAACAAGGAAGAAAAGGTGGAGTATTAAGTAAATATTGATCCTTATTTCTTGGGATATTATTGAGACTTCAATCAAGTGCAATTTTTGTCTTTAATGAAATTCGTATGAAGTGTCAACATAGAATATTAGATCAATTCTATGAAATATATACGTAAAATATCTAGTTTGGCGAAAAAGTTTAGAATCACATGTAATCGCGAATGCAGAATGATTTTGACACTAAATTCTGCTCTGATCATAAATAACATTTTATATTAATTATATCCTCTTTATCCTCCAACAGACTAAATTTAGTTGGATTAATACTCAAATTTCATATGTAAAACACATGCTTAGTTGTATTTAATTGATTTTAGGCAACTTTTAGTGCTATTAAGTTTTCATCTCTTGCCTCTTTTAGGGAAAAACAAAAAATTGATATGAAATGGTTAAGTGTTTATAGTATATAGTATTAATTATGAAGGAGACAGTCAATGGAACTAAAAGTCAACTATGAAACCAAACATCCTATCCTAATATTGAAGCTAATTAAGTGTTGACTTTTTCTTTTTAAAAAAACAAACTATTAATTAAACACAAATATGCTATAAATATAATATTCCTCAATTTACGTTTGAGTTTTGCATATTTTCTTAATAAATACTCTTTGAATTCCATATTAATTTAATTTGTGAGACAATGCACACATATTTAAGAAAAATATTTAACAACATAATTTATACCATACTTTTTGTTATTACCTTTTGTGAAATTATAAATGCAATTTTGCAAGTAGTGTAATATGAAAAAAAAATTCAAATATTCATGTTTGAATTTTGAACCGTTCAACTATTTTGAAAAAACGTAAGTTAATATGGAATAGAACGAGTCATGATTAATTTGAGTATTTTACTATAATACCCATATTAATTGATATTTAGTACTCCCTCTATCCCATTTTAATTGAATTTGTGAGGCAATACACATATATTAAGAAAAATATTCAAAGACAAAATTTACACCATACTTTCCACCATTGCCCTTTGTAAAATTATAAATATGTAGTGTAATTTATCTCCTAAAAAATATAAAAGTTCAATAAATTAAAGGGCAAATATAGAAAATATTTCAAACATAATTCAAATATTTTAAAACCTGAAAAATTTAATTAATTTGAAACCAAAGGAATATTAGATTTTGATATATTTTTTTGAAATAATTAATTAATGCTGAGGTATGAAAAGAAATATGTAGTAATCTGTCTATTTTGAAATAGTCAAATTAAAGTAAATAGAGGGAGCGTGTAATTTGTCTAAAGAGGGTAAAGGAAAATACAAGTCTAAGCAATGATTATTTTAAACAATATGCTAAATTGGGAAAATATTTGTGAACACCAATTAGTTAATTAACAATGAGAGGATGTTGATTCCTAATTAGTTCCTTAATAACGGTTTTGACTGAAATATACAATTTAAGATGCTAACTTATATATTACATCACTGAGAAATTATTTTTTACTTATTAAATTGGAAATAGAGGAAAAATAAGAAAGAAATTACAGGATACTCAAATTTCATTTATACTAGGTGAAATATTAAGTAGAAAAATATTTCAAGTAAAAATTAATTATTTACATACAAATCTTTTGTCAATAAGTTTTTTTTTATCGACATAATGTGATATGTTTATTTTTTTATTTTTAATTTCATTCTGACTCTTTTTCCATTCCAAAAAAATCGAGATGAGAAAAAGTCATCAATTATGGGAAGTCGAAGTTTTGAAGATTTTCCTTATTTTGACCAAAGNTTGATGAGGTAGTGGTAAGGTCTGCGTATTTGTTGTGATTCCACTAGGTATATCAATTATGGGAAGTCGAAGTTTTGAAGATTTTCCTTATTTTGACCAAAGGGATTATTTTAAAATAAAAATAATATGATCTAAAAACATGTGATTTAATTAAAAAACAATTTCTTCTCTAAGTGGTTTTGCCAAATCCAGGTACTTCACCTGATTTGTTTAATGAGCTGTTTTTGAGTCGACCTTTTTTTTTTTATTTTTTTTATTTTTTTATATTGTAGCTATAAAATGGAAAAACAAAAAAGAAACAAGACTTTTCTGTGTTCACAACAAACTTTGCCTATATTTAAATATTGTTTGCCTAAAATAATAAAATGAAAAATTAGAAAGTTTAACTTTTTGGCATCTGTTTCTTTTCAATTTTCTATTAAAAAGAAATTCTTAGTTTTCTAACGTGAAGATTGGATGGATCGTATATAAACACGTAAGATTATTTATAAATATAACAATATAATATATCTAGTCCTTGCTTCTATTTTGGAGATAGTAAATTGTTTTCACTAAATTCTTAACTCAATCTTTAAAAAAATAATTATCTAAATATATTTATAAATATTTATTTTTTGAAACATACATAAAAAGAAGAAAGGTACTCCCATGTTAAATTAAGTAAACATTACATGGATAAGTAAATATGTACTAGTTAATTAGCTAATATAACTATAATTTTGAATTAATTGCGGCTCGTGTCAAACATCTAGGTGTAATTATAGTCTGAGTTTTATATAATTCACGCGATTTATACAAAAGCTGTGCGCAAATCAAATTGTATAATGGAATATAAAAATATTATGAATTATATAGCGAATTATACAAATATTGTGCATGAATTGTATAACGAAATATACAAATGCTATACAAAAACTACGAATTGTATAACGAATTATACAAATATATGCAAATGTTGCACGAATTATACAAATATTGCTATAACTATAATTACAAAATGTAATTACCCAAACTATATCTATGGAGTATAATTAAAATATTTTTGAGTGACGAGTAACTTTTAGAAAACACTATTATCTGTCTCACTATTGGGTAATCCTAGATTAAAATTAAAGTTAAAGTAAATAAGTACAATTAATTATAAATTTTATATCACATGTTGCCTCTTCTCTTCCTCAAAGAGCACTCCAAATCTCAATTTTACGTATTTTTTGGAACTAAAAGACAAGACAACAAACAACACAGCTAATCTCACTTTATCCTTAAGCTAAGCTTCAATTAAACTAGTATCAAGATAATCTTCACTTAACTAAATACTAAATCAAGGTTAAAAATAAATTAGTAAACTAATCAAAAGCCATTCCCTTTGACACAAAAAGACAAAAAGGGCAAAAATGGTACTCCAAAATGGTCCACCAAGGGTATTTTGGTCATTGTACTACTGATCACGCACCAGTCTCCATTAATTCAGCTCGATAAATTGCTCTGTTAAATAAGCACCCAAAGAAATGCTTGCTAGCTCATAAGCCATTTTCCTTCTTCTTCTTAGCTACAATTCATGAAAGTTTTGAAGCCATAAGTTTTAAATTTTATCAAAATTCCAATTCTTTTGTTCTAAGTATTGTTGAAATCTTGATCATGTTTAGCTCAGAGCCAATTTCTAGAGAAATGGACAAGTTGAATAGTTTCTTGTTTTCCTGCGGTGATGGTGGTGGTGGTGGTTCTTCAAGCTTCAAAAATGGTGAAGGGGTTGAATCTGAGTTCTTGAGGAGCAAAGAAATGATGGGTTCTGATTATTTTCACCAGCAGTCACAGTTTCAGCAGAGTAATTTTGGTGGGCTAGCGCGGTACAAGTCAGCTCCTAGCTCGTTTTTCGCCGGAATTCTTGACGGAGACGGCAATAATTCCGGTGAAAATTTCATAACCCATGATGGGTCTTCGAGTTCTGATTCCGATTCCATGTTCACTGCCTTATTGAACAACAATGACAATGGTACGATTTCTGGTACTCGAGATCTGAATGAACAGAACCAGAAGAATCAGCTGCAGTTTGCTTCTTCTATGAAGCAGGAGATTGGTGAGGAGATTGAATTTGGGAATGAAAATGGTGTACAAAATAGATATGAAAATGTTGGGGTTTCATATGGTGTAGGGGTGCAAATGCAAACTAGAGATAGCTTGAGTAATGGAAACGGTGGCTCTAATCTCATCAGACAAAGCAGTTCACCAGCTGGATTCTTCAATGGTATGCTGATTTACTCTCTTAACTTTCAGTTTGTTAAGTTTATGAAAACTTTTATCTTAATTGGCTTAAACTTTTAAGATCTGTGAAGGAAAATTTGCCTTTGTTGATTTGATCTCAATCATTTAAAGTAGAAGAAGATTGTGTTAATTTGGGAATATATTGAAGAGATTAGAAGTGTTGTAAATGATTGATGAGGTAGTGGTAAGGTCTGCGTATTTGTTGTGATTCCACTAGGTATGTTGTTGCTGTAGTAATCAAGAATTGGGGAAATTTGTTGTTTATTTTGCAGGATTTATGAGAGAAGTTAGCAATTTTGGAGCAAGTGTAGGGACTAACAGGGAAGCAAGTACATCAGCTAATGGTTTCAGTAATCATATAAGTTACTCAACTGCTCAATCTTCTAGCTCAAACTTCATGCCTAGCATTGCTGAGAATGAATCTTGGAATGACTCTTCGTTCAATTCGTTGAAGAGAAATCGAGATGGTGATCTGAAAATGTTTTCGAATAATTTCAGTGGAATGCCTAATCAGGTAGCTAGTCTATTTTCTGCCCTGTTGATTTTCTTCTGGTTGTTTCTGTTACTAATAGATGTTCATTTTGTTTGTCAGAATGATGAATCAAGAAACTACACTTCTTCTGGTTTAACTACCCATTTAAGCTTGCCTAAGACATCTTCTGAGATGGCTTCCATAGAAAAATACCTGCAGTTTCAACCAGATTTCGTACCTTGCAAAATACGTGCCAAAAGAGGCTGCGCTACGCACCCGCGAAGTATTGCAGAGAGGGTAAAATCCTGTCCTGTTTACCTAGTTTTCCCGTTAATCATGAAGTGCACACTATGATATAACTTTTTGCAAGTGTTGAGTTGAAGTAAAATACTCATTTTCTTCTTGACAACGGGCAGATGAGACGGACTCGGATTAGTGAAAGGATGAAAAAACTGCAAGAACTTTTCCCAAATATGGACAAGGTAAATTCTAGTGTCTCTAGTAATTTATTGCTATTAATCAATTGTTGTTTAGTATTTTCTGCTTATGGGGCTTGATTCTTGAGACGAGCTATTTTCTGGAAACAGCCGTAGCTCGCTTGTGGGATTCCACTAGGTATATTGTTGTTGTTGTAATCAATTTTTGTGTATAAGAAGATGGGAGGAACTCACATGTTTCCTTGTTTAATAAAAATGGCAGCAAACAAACACAGCTGATATGTTAGATTTGGCAGTTGATTACATTAAAGACCTTCAGAAACAAGTCCAGGTAATGGCCAAGAGAAGTTTTTTTCTTCTTTAAGGACTCTCATGAATCAATTTCTCAGCAACATTTATATCTGCTCACCAAATTTACACTTATTTAATGCAGACACTGACCGATAAAAAGGCGAAATGCTCATGTACAAGTAAGCAGCTGCAATATTCAAATGGAACAACATGAAATTGTCTTCTGTACAGATAGTAATAGGTGAAGTTAGATTGGAAGAGGGCAAAGGAGAGTAAAATCACTCTCTTTCTGCTCAAATATGGTTTACTTGTTTCATTAGCAATAAGGCAAAGTGTAGTTTGCAATGTATTATTGAGTTTTGAGTAGATGTAATAACAGTCTAGTGGGAACAATCTAGATGTATAGATTACATGATAATTGTATTATGCTGCTGTTTATTATTGGAATTTGACTATGTTGTTAGTTGAGAGATCCAACAAGCTTGAGACAAGTACTAAAAATGTGTTTGGGGGCTCCAGTTCTAAATATAGTTGTTTTAATTAGACTGCGGAGCTAAGGGTGTCAAAAATCTATTATCGGTTGGTTTCAAGATAATTTTAATTGGTTCAATCTCAACCAATTTAAATCTTAACACATATCAAAAGAATATTTAATTGAGCGAGTTATGTTCAAAAATGCCCTCCGTAAGAAGTGGTCTTGATATTTTGTCCCTAATTAAAAATGTTTTACAAAAATGCCCCCAATGGTTCTACTTAAAATGAAAAAAAAGACATTTTGTATGATTTTTCTTATGGAGGGTAAAAGATCAAGGCCATTATATTTTTGCTGGGCATTCTATATAATTTTCTGTCAATTGAGCCCATTTAATCTCCAATTTCAACTTGTTCTAAGGTTTTTTACCTGAATTGATCTAATGTATATTTTCTATTTATTTTATATTTTCCATTAATTATCTATCAATTTGTAACTTTTTATTTTTTTGAGTTGAAATGTAAATTGTGATTATAAGAAATAAATAATAATATGTTAGAATTATTGAGATTAGACGGGTTATGACCCAACTCGAAATTTAGCTTATTTGAGTCAAACCCGTTTGAACCCAAAATAAATTTGGGCGGGTCATAATTCAATTCAATTTGTATTTAACTCGTTTGACACCCCTATGCAAAACCATTAAAAGATAAATAGTATCTATTGGAAAGAGTACGTAATTGATAATTGTTCTGCTGGAGTGACCAGAAAGTCACAAGTTTAAATCGTGCAAACAACTGTTCGTCGAAATCCAAGCTAAATAGATCCAATATAGTTTGACCCATCTTTAAATCTTTCTTATAATAGGGGCTTAGTGCATAGTGTCATTGTTTTCTTCTAAAATGGTAATGGGGCGGATTAAGCTCAATCCTCTCCCTCTCTGATATAGACTCGCTCTATATAAATTTTTAAGTTCTTTTTTTAATTGAGTTTACTATGAAAAATAAAATTAATATATTTTTTTATTTTTTACTAATTAACATTTCAATAATAGTTTCTTATACGCTAACTAGTTGTTTCTAATTAATATTTCAACAACGAATAAATTACTGAACACGTCTAGTTTAAATTTTAGAAAAGTAATTAAAATTAAAATCAAAATTTATATCTTTAACTTTTACTAATTAAAAAAATATTTTTCTTTAGATTCCTATCCTCTCGCACTAATAAAATAATCACTTCAACTCATCCCGCGTAACTTTAAATTCGCTCCGTATAATCCTAAACCCACTCTATTAACATTCACATTTGTGCATGGGCCCAACCATTCCACCCCTTTCTATATAGAAAAAACAAACCTGTGGGGTCATGACTGTTTGAGTGGGAACAGGATTGTGGGGTTGCGTGGTGATATTTGGTGGACTGGAAGTTATTGATATGATTATTTGGTAATGATATTTTCGTACAAGTAGATAAAATTTCAAAATATTATATATGAAAAAAAATCCTGTGGGCTATTTCTTCCCTTAGAAGGAGAGGAGTAACTTCTATAAGAGGGCATTCAATGAATCAAGACCCATTATAGTCTTAGCAGTTTACAAATCAAATCGAAAAATTAAATTAAATTAAAAAATCAAATTAAATTAAAAAATCGAATAGGCTTAGTTTTGTATTGAGTAAAAAAAAATTGATTTACACGTATATCAAAAAATATATGTGATTCTCTAATTGAACGCTTAATAAGCAGCCAAATGAGGCAAATTAATCAACTACCTCACATTACACGGATCTTTTCATCTATAAATTTCCATAGGAAACTTAGCTTGCTTTTTAGTCATATAATTAGAAGTCGAGTTAAAATGTTATTATGAATGTCATAAGTAAAATTCAATAATTTTGATTCAAATTTTATATTTAAATAAAAACCTAATAAATATATGCAAAATGTTAATTTAAAACTTCATAACTTCAAATTCGGACTTCAGCATAAAGAATGAAAAATCTCAATAATGATAGTTAATGATAGTTTGCCCAAAGATTGAGTTAATAACAACAATAATTATCTTTAGTAGCTTCCTTTTATGTCGACCTTTCATAATCACATTGATGTTTTTGAGGTTACTATATATACATATATAAAATACCAATTTAATATATTCGCCATTTAAAAGTAAGTTATTATTGTTTAGATGCCTTTATTTATTATTAGGTGTTTCTTGAAATAATTGTTTTATGCTAGAGTATAGTTAAAAATAATTATTATTTTCTATCTTGAATTTTTCAAAATGATAATTTTTTTAATTAAAATGATATTTATCTTGAGACGAAAGAAGTGTATTTCGGATCTTTTGAACAAGAAAAACAATCCACATTGATGACAAAATCGGACCAATGTGTTTGAGAGGGGTCCAAATGAAAAAGAGATATAACATGTAGGGTTCAAGGAAAGCTCCTAGTTTATTTCACATTCTTATCCACATAATACACACATATAGTGGATAAGATTATTAGCAAAAGAAGAAAAGGAATGTAATATGATTTGAGTAAAACACAATTTTCCTCAATCAGCACTAATTTCTTATTTTCCTTAAATGGTAAGAGAAGATTCTTTTCTCTTGCTTCTGATCATTTCAACCTCTTTTTCTCTCATTTTATGTAACATTCATATTTTTGTGATTTGTTTTAAAAAGAATGCTATGTTATTTTAATTTGAAATAATTTAACTTTGAATTCTCTTTTTACCCTTAATGAATTCTTATAGCCTGTTTGGCCAAGCTTATAAAATCTGCTTATTTGGAAAAGT
>BAUE01085098.1:0-16249 GCA_000787875.1 Solanum virginianum | reverse complement strand
CTTTAGAGTACCTTAAGCAGAAGAAATCAACAGAAAGGTAGAATGTGAGTAGACATACTTAAGCCTGAATTTGCGAGGAAAAGGGATCTTTCGAGACTCGTATCATTATCTACGTTTAACTAATTCATGCCCAAGAACGGAATGGTTTACATACCTCAATTTCTTTTCCAAACTAATCCGAATGCAAAGCCAATCCAACTTATACTTCCGAACGTCCAATGTCTACAAACAAATCACAATAACGCCAAATGATTAGCTAAAGGCCTTTTGGGCTTTAAATTCTAGATTTGCCCCCAAATTTTACAAAAATTTTGGCAGTACTTCCCCTAGAATATAGGCTACCCTGAGAATCATCTCGGCTCAAATTAATCAACAACAACAATAACAACAACCCAACAACATCCACAAGCCTTTCTAATGCCATTATAACATCAAATACACCAAATAACGTCTTTTTTTACCACTACAAAAATAGGGCAGCATACTCATCTATACATGTATATGATATTCAAGCATTCTCTTACCCTCCAAGAATCATATTATAATAACTCAACATCAAATACATACTTTCAACGCAACATAACATTTAACTACCTACTTAGACTCCAAATTCGGCCACCCTTCTAACATACACATGTAAATAATTTTCAACACTTCCTTTACCTTACAATGATTATATTCATGCTATCTAAACATAATTTCATGGTTCCAATATAAGATAACAATATATACATACACATACTAAATTCGGCCAACCCTTGTCTCCTTACAACTCATTTCCAACCTTTAAGTTTTCATGATTTTCTTTCATTCCAACATACTACAACATACATAGAACCTAGAATTTTGGGTTTTCTAGCTATAGTAACCCGAGAGCGTCTTGAAGTTCTTGGTCTTGGTTTTGTGATTTTTTTTTCTAAGTGTGTAGAGATGTTTAAGGAATGGAAAGATTTGTTCTTGTATAGATATATTTATCTATAGCATATCTTGTCCCCACTTTCACACTCGCACCAATAGTAAACCAACACCATGCTAAGAGTGTTCCCAAAAATATCTTCAAGAACTCAAGTCTTGAAAATTCTACTTTGGTCCCCAACTTTCTAATAATAACACTTTGGTCTCAAATTTCCATAATTATTCCAATGCACAAAAATGCGGGTTCTAACACATATGTGGTATGCATTAGTATCAAACATCCACATCAAACCCAACACCTCCCACACAAGGCCAAGGGCCACTTCAAGGAGCCTCCACACGGTCTGTATAGCCTCACACAGACCATGAAGGATTCCATAAAGTGTCACCTTGGTCCAAAATTTTTTGAAACCAAATTTCCAAGCTCTATTAAAGTCATACAAAGTCCGAGTCCTTACATAAATTGGGGGTAGTTACATGGCACAACATAGATTATGAAAGAATTGAAGGTTACAAAATATCTTATTGCCTCCTAGTCATAGAGGTGGCACATTTCACACTAATGAATAAGACTCCACTAAATGTGGCATGTTAGACTCGCTAAGACACTTTTAACCTTGTACTTTGATACCAAATTTGTCACAATCTAAGCTAGGCTCTAGATGTGACATGACAATCAGAACTATGAAGGACTCTAACCAACCCATCTTACATATCATACATAAGTATATACAAGACATAAAAAGGTCATCACACACTATAGTCAATAAAAGAATGGAATAGGTCTTCAAAGGTAAATAAAGTAATCAATCCAAAACAACATAGACATTTTATACATCACATGTAGTCCAACAATGCCTTTTCATAGACTATAGGTGGGGGCTAAGACATATCCCTAGTTCACCCTCAATAAAAAGTAAATGTCTCAACATGAAAGTAAGTGATAATAAGATCTTGGGCTCAATAGGACATCCCCTAAGCATGAGGGCTTACTAATCTAGTGATATGCTATCAATCCAACTAGCCACAGGAAAAGTAAGAAGCGTAAAACTCTACATTTTTAATAATGTTGGGAAAATATGTGTTTAGTACATTGGAATATACTAAGTATGTGATTAATACATGATAAATATAGATATAAGTACATACAAAATGATTTGAATGATGCATGATTCATGGATATGCATGAAGTAAAACTTGAATTAAAACATGATCATAAGTGGTGTGGTCAAAGAATGAAATCTTAATAGTCATAAATTATCATAGTCATTTTTTGTGTGAGCTTATGATAACTGATAATAAGACCATGCAAGCTATAACATGAAATTCAATATAACTCCTATATTGATAAAGGGGAAAGCTACTTGCCAAGATAGACTTCCTCACTGTACAGCATTCATTCAATAATCAAGGTCTAAATATGGATCCACTAGCCTAGTCTATCAAGTCAACCCATGGTGGCAACATAGTGTTAGATAAGAGATTATTATTAGAATTCACTTGGGTGGATAACCTTAATGTCCACCAGACCAAATCTAACTCAAGCCGTCTTGGTTCTAAGTTAAACTACATGGAATAATAAATCATAGTATAATAATAAACCATAAATCAATCATAGCTTAAATTCATTGAAAACCATCATTCATAAGATTAACTCATAAAACCTTAGGTGATTCATCAATGTGAGAAGTCCTTTCATCTATGAATCCATGATTCGGTTAGAATGATTCTTTCACCAAACATTGACTGATTCATTCATTTGTAGAGGGAACTTCATAAATCATAATTGAATATTTTTCATAAACCTTGGAAGAAGTCCTTCTCATTCATGATTATGGTTTATTGAATAATAAGATAAATCATGTGGGTTCAGTGCCAAAATAACTTTAAAATATTTCTAGAAGATCATACATAATTATGAAGAATTACATCAATTTGAGTCATAAACATAAGAACATATAATGTATATTCATAAACCCTAATAGCCTTGTAGAAACATAACTTGAAAACCATCAAATCATGTTATTATTCATTATAAATAACATGTAATTAGGTAGATAAACATAGTTATAAATGTAATTCATACAACTGAGAGAAAATTAGATAAAAACCCATCAAGTTCATACTTAAAACCAATTGAAAAAAGTGAAAGATTTTGGGATCCATGGTTAGAAGTACCCTATAGATGAAAATTCACATACCTTGGTGTAGGAACTATGAAATTAGGAGGAATTGACCTTGACAATTAAAGAAAATGCTTGAATCTTCAATGGAAATCAACTTGGAGAAGAAGAGAACCTTGAGAGTATTTTTCGAGAGATGATTTGTAACTTGGGAATTGGGTTAGAATGAATAATTTAGAAGGGTTACGGTGAATAATATGCTTTATCTAGGCCTGAAAACATCCAAATACATTGAACCTTAAATACAGAAATGACCCATATACCCCTATCATTAAACTAGAAAAACTTTACTTCAGGCGGAGCCCTGGATAGAACCCTCCATAGCTCGTCTTGGACACCATGAACCATGGTAAGGTTCATGGTAGGTAAGGGTGAATAGGCCCTAGACAACCTCCCCTTCAGAAGGCGCTCCACTACTCGTAAAGGGCACTATGCCCCATTAATGGTGTGGTGATAAAGTTCCTTACTTCTTGGACAGTGAGGGGCCCTACCACAAAGCCATTTAATTGCCACTAGTGATCATCATGGCTTGTAATGACTCTCGTAAAGGGGACCCTATGTTGTTGCCTTGCATTTTTCACTTCTAGGCCTTAGGTTTTCAGCTTTTGACTTATGGGGCCTTACATCGGTACATTGAGAAAAAAAGAGAGCCAACTTGCCAAGGTAGACTTCATCGTGGTACAACCAATAAATCAATAGTGAGTTCTATATATTGATCCACTAGCCTAACTTAAATAGGCAACCTATGGGGTTCATAGTTTTGGATTAAGAGGTTACTATTAGGATTCTCTTGGGAAGATAACCTTAATGTCCTCCTGATTGAAATCTACCTGTAAGGACCTAGGATTTAGAAGCCCTTAATTATTCTTGAAAAATGGTTTCCAATGATTTTTGACTAAGGAGCTTTTTTCAACGACACCTTCAAGAGCCATGGAAGGGTCCACGAGCCTTGGGAGGTGGTAGTAGAATAACCCTTAGCCATTTCCTAGACTGTCTAGCCTTCCTGAGCTCTTCAAGAATAATAGCCCTCCACAGAGCCTTTCAAGGCTTGTAGTCCTCTCTACTGGCCATGAAAGGGCTTATAGGAGGAGGCCCTTGCTATGTTATACACTGCCTCACTTAAGGGTGCTGTCATGGGCAGTACCACGATTCGTGGACCTTACCACGGATTATTACGTGGTCTAAGAAGGCACACTTAGGATTTGAGGCGCTTCCTCCACTAATAAATTATCATCTTTTAACATGGGGCATGTTCATGGAGGCCACTATGGGACGTGAAGAGCTTCACGACCATGAAGCCTTCCGTGGTGATGCCAGTTCATTTTCAAACTCCATATCATTAACGGAGCTTTGGTAATTTGGTTCACACTCAAGACTTTTTATGATTACTTTGACCCCTAAATCTATGTATACATTATTCCTAATACTGATTTCAAGCTAAGCACTCAATCAATTCCATCTACTCCTAAGAATTTCTCTCCAAATCACTCCTTCAAAGGATTCAAGCTAAGAGTACTTGTGAGCTACCAAGACTAAGTTTAATTCACAACAAACTTCTTCATTCCATCATTATATATGTAGTTTCATTCATGATTTCTAATCAATGATGAAGCCCCAAAATCTATTCTTCAATTTCATGATTTCTAAGTATGATTTGCAAGTGGGTCTTATGATTTAACTTTTAATCGATGAACTTAGGATATGGGTTGATTTTAATTGATGTTTTTAACATGATTTAAGTTTTATTATGATGATTTATATAGATTTTATTATGATATGTGAATTGGCATTGTCCCTTTAAGTATGACTTTGTGCATGGGTAACTTCAAGTTTAGTTCACTGATTGATTTCTTCATGGATTATGAATATTTTTATCTTATTATCATGTTTTAAGTATGAATTTCAAGTACACAGGCTATTTTCTCATTCCTCATGACCTGAGCATGCATGACCATGACTTTTTATGAAGTTTTACTATGGCTTTGGCTATCAATTATGAATATGATTATGATTTCAAGGCAAGTATGGTTATGAGATGAATGTGATCACATAAAATCTATGATATCACTTTAAGCATTTATGGTGTGTATATACTATCATGTATAAGTTATGAATGAGCTATTTCTATGCATGAGAATATGTGATGAAATATGATTTGGCTTTTAGCCCTACTTTGAATGATTATGATTGAAATGAATTATGATCCTCATAAGAACATATAATGTATATTCATTGAGATTGTAGGTAGGGACTTGACTCAAGGGGTCCTTAATATAAAGCCTACCTTTCTCATAACTTTGTGCCACTGTAGGATCATATCTTTTTCCAATTGTGGATGATTATGCATATGAAACCCACTCTATAAAATAGTTGTTGTTCTAATAAGGTGAGGTGTAGTCTACCTTTGGCAAGTAGGCTACTCTTTCTCGGTGTAGAGGCAATATCAGGATTCCGTATAATTGCTCACATGTTCTTACATGTCACTTGAGGTTCCATTCATGTTATGTTTATGTATTATGACATTCATGCATCATGGTTTAAGGCATCTTGATATGGAATTCTTTCCTATATACTCCTTTGTATATGTGTGTGTCCGGCGCACGCCCCCTTGCCATCTAACCTTGAAATGAAGGTTATCATGTTCATATGCATTTTATGGTCGTATACTTTGTACATTAAAATGTACTAACACATACTTTTTTTCCACATGATCTAACCATGTAGGAACTCGAGACTTTCCCTATCTACCTCTTCACCAATAGATTTGATTGTGACAGTTTGCTTGTGGGGAGTCCTTTACTACTAAGATAATGCCCATCTTCTATCTACCTATACTTTGTTATGGCTATTTTTTTGATACATTATGTTAAGCGTGAGCCCGAGACATATCTTGGTCCCTGCCTTATTATGATTAAAGGCATTGTTAGACACTCTATTATGTATGGAATTATACAACGTTATGTATCTATGGAGGTTATCCCCTAAGTCCTTACCCTATGCTTTATTATATGTGATGTATGGCAAGATGATGAAAGTACTAAGTCCCTATTTGCCTAGAGAGTGCGTCCCATGCTCACTTCTCTTAGTCTTACGTATTAAAGTTATGCAATCATGATTCCTTGCCTCTATCCCCATAGAGTGCACATACTTTTGCTACCCCTTAGTTCTGTTTGATGATGTTTATTCTGTGCTTTCTAATCAATGATGTGCTTAAGCATGCTACGAGGCTTGTTTAAGGACTTTTAAATTTTCATTCACCATGTTACACCTAGTCCCTACGCTTGGATCATGACTAGCTTCATATCAGAGCACTAAGGGCTTAGAATGATACTTGGAGTCCAACATATTATGTGAAATAGAGTCTTATTCATAGGTGTGAAGGGCACTACACCTATGATAGGAGTCTATGACATATTTTAGGTAATGTCTCACCTCTTTATGATACATATCGTGTCGTAGGACATGTCTTAAGGTTTCCTTAGTTTCACAAATGTTCCTTACCACCCTTATAGATGGTTCCTCCAAGAAGAACACCTTAGCCTAAATAGTACCCTGCAAATAAGGATTAAGATCCTCAAGAGCCTATGGGAGAGCAGTGACTCAAGATAAGTTTCAAACCATTTTTGCCATGTTAGCTCAAGTTGTGACCAACCAAGCTTGACAGGCTATTACTCCTCCCCATGTAACTAGGAGCTCATTGATGAAAGTACAAAATGGTGGCTATAATAAAGGTGTCTTTAGAAGAGAAGGATGAGTTGGTTACCTATTAATTGAAGGGTGTGGACCATATTAGTACACTCAATAATTGGTGAGAGAGTAGGTGATGATGAGGTTGGTTGGGAAGAATTTAAGTTTACTTTTCTGGATCTCTTCTTCCCTCTTGAACTTAGGGAGGCCAAATTTACTGAGTTTATCAACTTCACATAGGGTGGAATGAGTGTGAGGGAATATGCCCTCAAATTTACTAAGCTCTCAAAGTATGCTCCTACACTGTGGTTGACCCATCATGCAAGAATACACAAATTTATCTCGAGAATTTTTTACTTAGTTATGAAAGAATGTTTCATGGCTATGCTTATTTGGGAGATGATATTTCCAGCTAATGACACATGTTGAATATATCAAGGGGAAGAAGCTCAAAGAGAGAAGGAGGATAAAGGATTCCAAGAGGACCTATTATGATGGTGGGTTCTCTAACTCTAGAAGTGGTGGTAGACATGGCTAATTTCTATAAGGACAAGTTTAAATCTGAGGATTGCAAATGATATAGTGCGTCCTCTGAAGGAACAAGGTAAAGGTCGGCCTGCACATCCTAGGTGTGACAAGTGTGGAAAGAACCATTTGGGTAAATGTTTGAGGGATGCGGGTGCTTGCTTTGTCTGTGGCAAGATGGACTACAAAGTTGCTGATTATCCTAATATTCCTAAGAAGAGTTAAGACCAAATGACTCTAGGTGGTCAAGGTTAACCAAGGGCTCAACAAGGTGGTGCTCCTTACAATAATAGATTCTATTCCTTGCATACTAGGCAAGAGGTTAAGGAGACTCTTGATGTAGTGACTGGTATGTTAAAAATAATTGATTTTGATGCATATGCTTTGCTTGATCCAAGTGTAAATTTATCTTTTTATACTATTTTTTGTCTATTAAGTTTGGTATGAGTCTTTAAATCTTAAGGGATCCATTCATAGTTTATACTCCCGTGGGCGAGTCTATTATGGCCCATCGGGTCTATCGAGGTTATCCTATTTAAATCCTGCATAACATCATTCCTTATGATCTTGTTAAATTTGAGATGTTTGATTTTGATGTTATTCTCGAGATGAATTAGTTGCATGCTTCATATGCCTCTATAGATTGTAGGACCAGAAAGGTCAAGTTTTAGTTTTCAAATGAGTCTATTCTTGAGTAGGTGGGTGGTGATTCTGCTTTTAAAGGATGGTTTATCTCATATCTTAAAGCCTGGAAGATGATTTCTAAGGGGTGAATCTATAATTTAGTGAGGGTTAGAGATATGAAGTTCGAGTCACCTACTCATGGGTCGGTTCCTATGGTTAATGAGTTTACGAATGTGTTTCCTGAGGATGTGCTTGATATTCCTCCAGAAATTAAAGTAGACTTTAGCATACATATTCTTCATAATACTCCACCTATTTCCATTCCTCTTTGTCATATGGTAACAGTCGAATTAAAGAAGTTAAAGGATCAGTTAAGGATCTTTTGGAGAAGGGCTTTATTAGGCCAAGTATATCACCATGGGGTGCTCCTGTATTTTTTATGAGAAAGAATAATAGGTCACTTTGAATGTGTATTAATTATCAACAATTGAACAAGGTGACCATAAAGAACAAGTATCCATTATCGAGGATTGATGATTTATTTGATCAATTTCTCGGTGCTACTCACTTCTCTAAGATTGATCTTTGTTCTAGTTATCATCAATTGAGGGTGAGGGAGTGTGAGATTCCCAAGACAGCTTTTTAAACTAGATATGGGCACTTTGAGTTTGTGTTGATATCTTTTGGGTTAACTAATGCTCGATAGTGTCTATGGATCTCATGAATCGGGTGTTCAAGCCATTCCTTGATACTTTTATGGTTATTTTAGTTGATGATATTTTGTTTTATTCTCAAAGTGAACAAAAGCATATAGATCATTTCAAACTTTGAGGGAGAAGCAATTATTTGCCATGTTCAGCAAATGTGATTTTTTGTTGGATAAGGTAGCCTTTCTTGGTCATGCGGTAACCAATGATAGTGTCAAAGTTGATCCAAAGCAGACTGAGGCAATGAAGAAATGGCCTAGACCGTTAACTCCTTTTGATATCTAGATTTTTCTTGGGTTAGCCAGTTATTATTGGAGATTTTTTGTTGGTTTCTCATCCATTGCTTCACCTTTGACTAAGTTGAATCAAAAGAAGGCCAAATTTATATAGATAGATAAGTGTGAAAAAAGCTTCTGGACTTTGAAAGAAATTAGCTTTTGTGTTAACACCATCGAATGGCATAGATGAGTTTATGGTGTACTGTGATACCTCTCAGATTGGTTTGGGTTTTGTACTTATGCAACATGAAAAGATGATAGCTTATACGTCTAGACAATTGATGGTGCATGAACAAAATTATTTGACTCATGATCATGAATTGGCAGCTGTGATGTTTGCTTTGAAGATTTGGCGACATTATCTTTACAGGGTTCATATTGATGTGTTCAATAATCACAAGATCTTGCAATGTATTTTCATCCAAAAGGATCTAAATTTAAGGCAAAGGAGATGCTTGGAACTTCTTCAGGACTATGATATGAGTGTGTTATATCATCCCGACAAGGTAAATATTATAGTTGATGCCCTTAGCAGACTATTTTGTGTAGCTTAGTTTATGTTGATGAGACCAAGAAAGAGTTAGTAGAAGATGTGCATCGGTTGACTAGATTGGGTGTTAGATTGGATGATTCTAATGATGGTGGCATTTACATTTAAAATGGTGTTAAGTTTTCTGTGGTTATTGGGGTTAAGGCAATTAGCTGAGTTGAAGAAATTAGTTGTCGAAAAGAAGATCGAGGTTTTCTCCTAAGTTGGAAATAGTGTACTTTGGTATCAAGATCGGTTATGTGTTCTCGATATTGATGGTCTTAAAGAGATGATCTTGATAGAAGTCCATAACTCTCCCTATTCTATATATTTGTGATCCACTAAAATATATCGGAACCTGAGAGAGGTGTATTAGTGAAACGGCATGAAGAGAGACATAGCTAAATTCATATACAAGTGTCCTAATTGCCAACAGGTAAAGGTGGAACATCAAAAGCCTGATGGTTTGGCCCAAGATGTTGAGATTTCTACTTGGAAGTACGAAATGGACTTTGTTATTGGCTTGACCGTACCAGAAGCAATTCAACTATATTTGGGTTATCGTGGATAGGATAACCAAATCGGCTCATTTCTTACTGGTGAAGACTACTTGCAATGCTGAGGACTATGCCAAGTATATATATATATATGGGAGTTAGTTAGAGTGTATGGTGTGCCTATGTCTATTATATCAGGTCATAGTCACAAATTTACCTCTCACTTTTGGAGGTCATTCCAAAAGAGGCTCGGTATGAGGGTAAAGTTAGTTACTACTTTCCATCCTTAAATCGATTGACAAGTCGAGAGGACAATACAAATATTAGAAGATATGTTAAGGGCTTGTGGTGTTAGATTTCAAGGATAATTGCGATAATCACCCACCACTTATCAAGTTTTCTAACAATAATAGTTATCGTGCTAGTATCGGGATGGCATCATTTGAATCTTTGTATGAGAGAAGGTATAGATCCTTGGTTGGATGGTTTGAGGTAGGTGAGATGGTATTTATTGGCCCAGATTTGGTATTGGGGGCTATGGAAAAGGTGAAGTTAATTAGAGAAAGGTTGAAAATGGCTTAAAGTCGGCAAAAATCCTATTTGGATGGTAGGAAAAGGGACTTTGAGTTACTTATTTTTGATTGGGTATATGTGAAGGTTTCACCTATAAAGGGCTTGGTGTATTTGGTAAAAAAGTCAAGTTAAGTCCCTGGTATGTAGGCATGTATGAGATTGTTGAGTCAATTGGCAATATGACTTATAGATGGGTGTTGCCTTTGGATATGAGTTCTATTCATCTAGTCTTCCATGTGTTGATGTTGAGAAAGTTGATCAGTGATCCTAGCATAATTATGCCTTTGAAAGGTGTTGATGTTGACGAAAACATGACTTATGAAGAAGTTCTGGTTCAGATCATAGATAGGCAAGTGAAGAGGCTTCATAGCAATGATGTGGCATCGGTTAAAGTCCTTTGGAGGAACCAACATGTTGAGAGTGCTACTTGGGAAGCAGAACTGATTATGATGAAGTGATACCCCTATCTATTCCAATCTACTCAAGCCTAGTGTACTAGGTTCTTCATGCTTAAATAGTGTAATTCCTTTACTTTTATGCATACATGTCATGGTTTTAAATGTTAATATCTGATATGTATAAATGTTGGGTTTGTTTCATGTTCAATTCAAGCTTTTCAAGCCATGTTCTAGCTCATTTGAGGACGAATGTTCCCAAGTGGTAGATAACGGAGGGACTTAGGCTTCAAGAGGTCTTAATGATGCTTGAAAAATGATTTCCAGTGATTTTTGACCAAAATGCCTTTCCAAGGACACCTCCACAAGTCGTTGAAGGATCCACGGGCCGTGGAAGGTGGCCATAGAGTGGCCCTTTGCCATTTCCTGGACTTTCCAGCCTTTCGAAGCTCTTCAAGGCCAAGTGGCTCTCCACAGAGCCTTTCACAACTCTTGGTCCTTTCCACCAGATATGAAATAGATTATGGAAAGAGGCCCTTACCTTGTTGTGCACTGCCTTGCCTAAGGGTGAGACCACTGGTACCACCACGATTTGTGGACCTCACCACAGACCATGGTGTGGTCCTTGAAGGCACACTTGGGCTTTGACTTTGTGCATGTTCACGGAGGCCACCGTGGACATGAAGAGCTTTATGGACCATGAAGCCTTCCATGGTGATGCTTAGTTCATTTTTGAACTCCATTTCTTTAAGGGTTCTTTGGTAATTTGGTTCACCCCAAAGACTTTGTAGGAATATTTTGTCCCCTAAATCAGTCCATACACTATTCCTAACACCTATTTACAGCTAAACACTCAATCTATTCCATCTACTCCTAATAATTTCTCTCCAAGTCACTCCTTCAATGGATTAAAGCTAAGAGTTCTTGTGGGCTGCCAAGATTGAGTTTAATTCACATCAAACTTCTTAATTCCAACAAGATATGTGTTGTTTCATTCATAATTTCTTTCCAATAATGAAGCCCCAAAATCTATTTCTTTAATTTCATGATTTTTAAGTATGATTTGCAAATGGGTCTCGTGATTTAGCTTTAAATTGATGAAATTATGATATGGGTTAATGTCAATTAATGTTATTAGCATGATTTAAGTATTATTATGATGATTTATATGGATTTTATTATGCTATTTGAATTTGCGTGTCCCTTTAAGTATGACTTTATGCATGGGTAACTTCAAATTTGGTTCAGTTATTGATTTCTTCATGGATTATGAATGTTTTAATCTTATTAGTATGTTTTAATTATGAATTTCAAGTACCCAGGCTATTTTTCTCATTCCTCAAGACATGAGCATGCATGAACATAGCGTTTCATGAAGTTTTACTATGGTTTTGGCTATCAGTTATGAATATGATTATGAATTTAAGAAAAGTATGGTTATGACATAAATGTTGTCACATAATGTGTATGATATTGATTTAAGAACTTATGGGTATGTAGACACCATCATGTACAAGTTATGAATGAGTTATTCCTATACATGAAAATATGAGATGAAGTATAATTTGGCTTTTAAGCCCAAGTTTGCATGATTATGATTTGGAATAACTTGTGATCCTATTTCAAGCATGTATATGTATATGTATATGTATTCTTGTGAGATGATGACTTAGTACCGAATGAGATTGGAGGTAGGGGCTAGACCCAAGGGTACTTAATTAAAGCCTACCATTCTTATAACTACGTGTCACCGTAGGATCATGTTTTTTCCCAATATGGATGATTATGCAGACGGAATCCACTCTCCAAAAAGGGTATTGTTCCTATAAGGTGAGGTATAGTCTACTTTTGGCAAGTAGGCTAAAATTTCTCCAGTGTAGAGAAAACATTGAGATTCCAAGTAATAGCTCGCATGGTCTTACATGTCGGTTGAGGTTCCATCCTTGTTATGTTTATATATTATGGCATTCATGCATCATGATTTTAAGGCATCTTGGTATGGTATTCTTTCCTGTATACTCCTTTCTATATATATGTGTGTGTGTGTGTATGTGTGTGTGTGTGTGTGAGAGAGAGAGAGAGAGATCATGCGCATGCGCCCCTTTGCCATTAATATTGAAATCCAAATTATCATGTTCATATGCATTGCATGCCCATATAGTTAGTACATTCAATTGTACTAATGTATACTTTTTGCCTACATGATCTAACCATGTAGGAATTTGAGATTTTCCCCATCCTCTTTTTCGTGGCTAGATTTGATTATGGAAGTTTGCTTGTGATGACACCTTTACTCCAAGGAAAATACCTACCTTTTATCTACCTATGCTTTGTTATGGCTATTTTTTGATACTTTATGTTGAGGGTGAGCTTGGGATATATCTTGGCTCTCACCCTGTTATGATTAGAGGCATTATTGGACACTGTGTTATGTGTGAAAAATTATATGCTATGCATCTATAGAGGTTATCTCCCAAATCCTTACCCTATGCTTCTTTATATGTGATTTATGGCCGGATGATAAAAGTAGTAAGTCCCTATTTTTCCCATAGAGTTCATCTCATACTCCTTTCACTTGGTCTTACTTGTTGAAGTTGTGTGATGGCAATTCCTTGCCCCTATCCCTATAGAGTGCATCCTACTTTTCCTATTCCTTAGTTCTATTTGATGATGTCTACTCCCTGCTTTCTAACCAATGATGTTCTTAAGCATGCTCTGAGGCTTTCTTGGGAACTTTTGAATTTCCATTCGCCATATTGCACCTAGGCCCTAGGCTTGGATCATGACACTACCTCAAACCTGCTCAGTGCTTAGTCAATCTCACAGAATATGAAAACATAGTAATAATCAATCGTAAGCTTAAAAATTCATTTAAAGTAGCTCATAAAACACTTGGTGATTTACTCAATTAAGAAATGTTCTTATCATAAGTAGAATCCATGATTAGGTGAGAATACATTTCACCAACTTTTAATCATTTATTCATTCTTTCTTTTATTTAAAAGGGACTTCATAAGAACATAATTGAATGACTCTCATAAATACTTGAAAGAAGTCCTAATCATTGATGATCAAGATTCACTGAAAACTAGGATAAGTTATGCAGGTTCAATATCAAAGCATTTTAAAATATCAAATTTAGTGAGATGATGAGGAATTCTAACTATTGAAATCATAACTGAAAAAACCCACAACAAAAAATACAAACCCTAGATAGTCTTGAAGAGTATTTACTTGAAAATCATCAAAATCATGAAATAAATCAATTTTCATCATATAAGTCATAATATCTATAACTGAAATAGTATCATAAAGCCTATTAGCTATATATACTTAAAATTAAGAAATTTAATGAAAAATTCTTGGGCTCCACGAGTAGAAAGTACCCATGGATGAACACCCACATATCTTCAATGCAATTTATGTAAGAAATCTAAAACCAATTGATGAAATGTGAAACCCTAGCTTTGAAGTCTTCAATGGAGCTTTGAAAAGAAGTTTTGGAATTTAGGTGAATGATTTTAAATGTGGTTGACTTGTGTAGTATAGGGATATTAATGGGTAATTATAGGCTTAAAACGATGTATTTTAGGACTTAGGATAGAAGAAAATGACCAAAAGCCCTTTATGAAAACTATCGAAGGAAACTACAGGTTCTAAATCCAATTACAACTTGTGGAAAGGTTTCATGGAATGCGACATGATTTTCTCAATTTCTAAAGTTCATGTACGAGACCCTATTCTATAGTCATCATTTGTCTTACAACATGTAGATAGGTTTCATCTCATCAGTTTTCCTAAATTTATGAGAATTGAAATCTTGGGACCAAATTCACAATCATAATCTACACCTTATATTTCCTTTTATAGGTCATAGATGCCACTCATAAATGACTTCAACACTTGGTCAAATTTCTCCCTCTTACTATTCCATCTACGAGGCTTATGTACAACTCATACTTCAACTTATAGGCTCATTCCATTGGTTTGTAAGCCAAATCCTATAACACAACAATTTTCCAAGTCTGAACCTTCATTACAAGTCCAGTCTATGGCTCATAAAAAGCCCTTGTGGTTCGATCAATCATTTTAAAAAAATTTCCAAGCACTAGTCCATTCATTGTAGGCCTTCTACGACCTGTGGTTTTATTTATGGGTTGAAGTTGGCACTCATTAAACCTTACAGTGATAAAAAAAATTTACAATTTTTTATTATTCTAACTTTCCAACTTATGGTATATTACAATGTTATTATAACCAAATGATACCTGACATGTCCTTTTCCTACACTGCAAGCTAATAAAAACCCTTGGTAATCTCTTATTTAGCGTGTCCCATCATGATTTTGTGGAATATATAGGCAAGTTTAGGAATTCATATGCATACATTTGATCATCTTTATGAGTATGAGTGATTTTTCTAGTCTCTTTATGATTAAAATTGATTACTTTATGAGAATGAAGTATTTCTTTTGTGTGAGGTAATTTGAGCTGCATTCCTCAAGAAATTTGTTGAATCTTAGCTGGAATTTATGAGTACACGCATGGATTAGTAATGGTTAATTAAGTCTTGAAGTTTGTAGTTAATCATTTGTGTCACAACCCAGCCTGTGGGCCGTGACTGGTACCCGATAGGGGCACCCAGACCACATTCCAAAACAGACTCAAATATAGACTTTATACATTTTACAAAAATTTTGAACCTAACAAATAGGACCCACACTCACCACATATCCACAGACCTCTAATACAGACAAATAGAATCAAACGACGGGACAGGGCACCCATCACACCCAAAATGAATAAAGTTTGAAGTAACAAAATATTAGCATAGTATACCAAAGGTGGGTCCGGAGTAGGGGAGCTTGTCAAACAGCAGTGGAGGTCCTAAGCTGGAGGTCCTCTAGCCTGTACGTCAGAACTTGCGGGCATGAAATGTAGCCCCCAAAGGAATGGGGGTCAGTATGAAAGACGTACCAAATATGTAAAGCAGGAAGCACATACGATCATCAGAACAGTCAAATGCACATAGACAGCAGAAGTACATATAGTTATCAAGATAGGTAACTGATCATAGTCAAAGGATTTTATTTTTTGTACGTGTGTCAAAATATAATTTTGGCTTATCTCAAGAGTCAAAGAAATACTTGTAAGTGTCAATGGACGGGAATGATGGCGACCTCCATACTCGCGCCATACCACAGCATCACACTAAAGGTTTTCTCTGACAAATCTCCGACACATAGCACAAATGTAGGGTAAGTAAGCCGGCATCCCTGAACTCAGTTACCATAATGTGGCATAAAGCCACCAAACCAAAGGCCCAATCTCACCTCA
>BAUE01085111.1:0-16242 GCA_000787875.1 Solanum virginianum | reverse complement strand
GGACACCCCAAATGGGTGTCAGTCACGGCCCCTAAATTGGGACGTGACAGCTGGGTTTTCTTTGTAATTCAAGAATGACAATAAAAACTAAACTAACGATGCGGGAACACACTCAAATTTAGGGACAACTTGGGAATTGTATTCCTCATGATTCATTGGTTCAATTACCCTAGAAAACACAACTCTAATTGAGAATTCAATCAATTTTAGGGAGAACTTGGGAATTGTGTTCATCATGGTTCATTGACTCGATTACTTTAGGTAACATAACTACAATTGGAAATTCGCATGCAGGACGATAACTTAGGTTCTTCCAGCTCTCTTATGAAGGTGAAGGTCGAATTTCACCATGGGGCATGGTCAGCAACCATGGTGTACCAACTAACCATTACCCATTGTCCTAGTCAACCTACCCCTGGTTAGGTTTGGTTGATTAGATGAGAACACATCAATCGAATCCTGTCATTTACTTCCCTTTTCCTATTCGTCACTACCTTAGTCGGGATCATGATAGTAGGTGGGGTTTGGTGTTGGCCACCACCAAATAATAATCAAGATGAAGGAAAATAAACAATACATGTAAAACCCTAATCAAAGAAGTGTACAAAGTCTAGGTTATTTTAAGTCAACTACTCATGGTTCCCACAACCCCAAGTTTTGGGTGCTTAGCTACTCATGTCTAAGCCAAAATCAATAACAGTGCAGATAGAAGACATAGTTGAGAGTTTCCCTAAAACAATAAAGAACAAGAACACCACAAGTTGTAAACCACAAGCTTGAATTAATGGAGAATGAGTACAATATGTGTTTTGCAATCCCCAAAAGTGGGTCTTCAAATTAAAAAGGACAATCTACACTAAACCCTAGAAAAACCCTAAGAAATTCAAAATGTTCCCTACAATATTCAATGTATCAGCTCTCTTAAGAAAAACCTATCATAAAGTATTTATAATATTTACAATTTAACCCTAAAAAGTAAATAAAACAAATAGCTGACAGTAGGTATGTCGTGCAGGTATAACTCGTAGGGTGACTTACGAGTCGTAATCGGGTCCTCGTATTAGGCACTTTGCATTTTGGACTTAACTGTTACGACCCACTGGTATGAGTCATTGCTTGGGATATGACTCATATTCTCCTCTCGTAGTCTAGACCTTAAATTCTTGGTGCAAAATTTTAGCTATCTGTTTCTTGCTACGAACCCACCTGTACGAGTCGTAATGAGACCTACGACTTATAGAGTAGCATCGTAGGGTTGACCTCCACTAAGCAGATTTCTAATTTTTGCTCACTATTTCTTGCTATGAGAGCACCTTATGAGTCATGCTTTGGGTACGACTCATAGGACGGCTTATATGTCCTGCACTTCTATAAAATATACAATATTTCTCCCAAAATCATGCTAACCTATCTTTTCTTCAATAACAAATAAAAATACATAAACATCATAAAAAATCACATTAAGAACTCACAAAATCCCTTGCTTTAGGCATCTAATGTGCTATATTTTGATAGCACATGAACACCCTCAAGTTAGAACTATAGCTTTTCCTCAAGCGACAAATCAATCTAACTAGACAATGAGAAAGACATAGTAGTTACTCTAATGGCATATACTTTGTTTACTCTAACTCAGGTACCCGACTTTCATTTTCAAAACTAGATTGCAAAGCTACTGAGCAAACAAAACACAAAGATGTATTCAACAATCCAACTATGACAAGCAAAGGAGTATCAATCATCCACAATCACTAAGTTAGTCATATGCCAATAATGCAGTGCAAATGCCCTCACATAAAAGAAGTCTCTTTTACTTACTCAAAAAGCATTCAGAATTTAGGGATTGTGCAAGAATTCTCACTCTCACATATGATATTCATGTAAAATGATTAACACCATAAAGAAGTCCCTCTTACTCATTAAAAAAACATTTAAAATTTAGGGACTGTGCAAGCATTCTCACTCTCACAAATGAAATTCATGCAAAATGGCTAACACCACAGGCTTGCCTCTATACTCACCTTTCGGATTGGTGATAAAGTAGATTTGGATCGCTTTAGGACTTAATGACTTGTAACATAGGCTCATGGGGCTTTGGTATGGCATTTTAGGCAAGTAGTGACTAAAAGGTATCCTTGAACCATGTTTTTATAAAACACTCTTACCTCTATAACTCAACCATTTTCATTAAATCCGCCCTTATTCTTCCTTTTCAAGATTTTCCCCAGGTGTTTTCTTTCTCTTTTACAGTTGTGCCTCATTTTTTAACTCATTTTTACTATCTAAGTAGTGACTAAAAGCTATCCTTGAACCATATTTTTTTAAAACACTCTTACCTCCATAACTCAACCATTTTCATTAAATCCGCCATTATTCTTCCTTTTCAAGATTTTCCTCGGGTGTTTTCTTTCTCTTTTGTAGTTGTGCCTCATTTTTGAACTCATTTTTACTATCTTCTTCAATCTAATGCAACTTTTCTTTTCTTATCTTTCACCCGGCACATGACTTCTTCATTTCATTTTTTCTTTCCCAACTAACCACCTCACTTTTATTACTTTACCACTATAAGGGCCACTCTCAACTTAGGCTTTTAGCCTGAGGTAAAGTATACAATATCTATTCCCAAACCAAGGCCACTATTCGTAGCCACCCTTAACTTAGACTTTTAGCCTTAATTGAGGTTCACATGTTCAAGGATAGACCAGGACCAATATCAAGGTATTTTAGAAAACAAGGCTAGGCTAGCTAGGTATCAAGAAAGAATAGATACTTGAAAAGCTCAAACAATTGGAATAAGGGATAAACTATCAAATCTGGTAGTTATTTAGGCAAAAGTGGACTTTACTAATAGAACAATGACCTAAGATCCTTCCCCAATCCAACAAACTCACTAGTCCAATCTTAGAGTAATATGGAAAGTTCTGAGTCCATGTATAATACATGAATGCATCAAAATAAGCTCTCACACACATGACATCACATACACAATCAAGTATAGACTCACAGCTCATGCTTCAAACATCAACTTGCCTTCTCATTATCAGAATAACCATTGCCAGATGATCATATGCATGATTACACTAATAACCCATTATCTCAAAAATTTTGAGGGTAATGAATTTTTAAAACATTCAAAAAGCATTTAAAAACTATATACATGCCAAAAGATCATAACTAATATATATCTAAAAATATCTACACTACCTAAACATGCCGGTTCAACAAAAATTAAAACATTCACAAGAAAAAAGAAGTACGACAAGAAAACCTTGGGATCAAAATAGGGAAAGTTATGAACTTGAGGTTACTCAGACTTCACCAATAACTTCCCACACCCCACCAAAAGAGAATAATTTGTCCTCAAAGTAAAGACACATATTAGAAATGAGAGAAAAACAAGGGGCATACGTTGGGTTACTCCCAAGTAGCATCTGATTTAATATCGCGGCATAACTTTATTATCATCCATATCAAAAATCATTAAGGGTCCAACTTCACTCTTAAACTCATTCGAGTGTTTAATTGATTGGCAGATGTCAAACAGGACCCTGCATCATTGACTCTAAACCAAAGCTGACCCAAATACATATCCACCAAGGCTCTTCTGGTGGCTAGAAATAGTCTTCCCAATATAATGAGCACCTCAAAATCAACCTCACGATCAAGGATCACAAAGTCAAAGGGAAAGATGAATTTATCAACCTTTATAAGCATATCAAGAAGATTTCCTTCCACCTTTTTGATAGTTCAATTCACCATGAGAAACCATATTCTTGTCGGAGTAGGGGTGCCAAGACCAGACTTTTTGAACATGACAAGAGGCATTAGATTAACACTTGCTCCTAAGTCACACAATGCTCTTGTGAATTCAACATCACCAATGGTGCAAGGGATGGTGAATGCATTGGGGTCCTCTCATTTTTAAACAAGGCATTTGGTCATGATCGCACTACATTGTTGGAGCTCTTGGCTCAAAGTATGCTTCTTTGTCACCACATCCTTCATATATTTGGCGTACCTGGGCATCTTCTCCAAAGCTTCTAAAAGGGGACTATTGATGGATAGTTGCTTCAACATTGTGAGGAAGTGTTTGAATTTTCCCTCCTCTTCTTTTCTCTTAAGGTGTTGAGGGAATGGAGGAGGAGGTTTTGGAATCATCTTAACCTTTTCTTGCTCTCTCACTTTATTTCTTTGCATCCCAACATTCTCCGACCCTTCTCTCTCAACCACAACTTCGCCACCAATACCCTTCTCACAAGCTTCATCCTCGATCATCGGCATAGGGGGATCTTTGGTGCTTTTTCTAGTCCTAGTCATGACCACCGTGCAATACCTGTCATTCTTTGGATTTTAAGTCGTATTTCTTGGTAAGGTGCCCTTTTGGCATTGGTTCAATTGTGAAAAAACTTGACCAAATTGTTGTTTTAGTTGTTTAATCGCCAAAGAGTGAGACTCTATGTTTTGGTTTATACTTGAAATGTATGACTTCATTCCTTTCAAGGTCTCGTCTTGGTGGTCGGCTCTTTTTAACAACTTGTCAAACATCTCTTCAAGCGTCAAAGTACTTGGCATGACATTACGGTTGTGGGATGGCATATAAGGGCCATTCCTATAGCCATCTATTCTACCCCATTCGACATCTAACACTCTATCTCTTTTATAGTAGCCACCTCGATTGTCTCTATAACCACCATCATGATTATAGTTCTGACCTTGATATTTGAAACGTTGCCTCTAATAGTCCGAGTTGGACTCTTGGGGGTTATTCCAGAAACCCGCCTCTTGGTTGCTCTCGAAACAAGCATCTTCATCAAAGAATGGATCTTCATACATAGGAGCCATAGGAGGTTAGTGTGTTATCACTTGAAAACTCACTTGGTTTTGCTTAACAACCAAGTCCATACTCGTGAGAAGTTGATCAAGTTGCTCCATAATATCCTCGTTGACCTTAGCTTGCTCATTGTTGGTGTTAACTGGACAAAAAGTCTTCATCGCACCTTATTCTCTTTGACCCCAAGCTCTATTGGTTTTAACCATTTGCTTCATCCTTGCGGCTATTAATGCAAAAGTTTGGTCAAGAAACATGCCTCCCATGATTGTATCAGCACAAGCTTGACTATTCTCGTCAAGCGCCTGATAAAAAATCTCAACCAAGGCATCTTCAACAATCTTATGATCAGGGACCATCCTCAAGCATTTAGTGAATGTCTCCCATGTAGTTCTAATAGAGTCAATCGAAAATTGCTCAAAATTATTTATCTGGTCTTTGAGCTTAAGCTTATTTGATCTTGGGAAATATCTCTCTAGAAACACTCTCTGAAGCTCTGCCCAACTTGTTATTGTACCCGAATGAAGCTTTGATAACCATAAAACTGCATTACCAATTAGTGACAATGGAAACACCCATAAACCAACTACATCAGGAGAAAGATTTTGTGTCCCCATGACACTCTTGCAGACGAAGACAACATTATGGAGATAACGATGGTGATCCTTTCAAGGTAGCCCTGTAAACAACCCATGGTTTTGGAGCATTTGAAGTAATCCACTTGACACCGAGAACTTAGCATCTGTTGATAATGGAGGCAGTACTATAGCACCAGTAACGTCTATAGTCATAGGGTTCAAGTGATATTGATTCCAACCATAAGCGTTCTTGTTGAAATCCCTAAGTTGCGGCCTATCATCCCTCGGAGGTGGATTTTCTTCTCTTCCCATATCATCATTCATATTCATTTCTTTCTCAACCCCGATATCCTCATTCACCTGAGCCATTCTTCTAAAGAGTTGATGGATCTCCAAATTGATTGGAGCTAAGGGATTGCCTTGGCTACATGTATTGGGCATACAACCTAGTACACCTTGCAAATAAAATCAAGCAACAAAAACAATAATAAAAGTAAAATAGAAGAGAATCTAGAAATTAACACTTGAACTAACTAATAGTGAAATAAAGTCAAGAACCTAGCCGTATTCCCTGGCAACAATACCATAATTTTTGATGTTTTTCAAGCTCCAACAAGAAAGAGACCATTGTTAACAATTAACCTAATCGGAGGTCAGGGTCAAATCCACTGGGAATACAGGGCTTGAATATAGAGATCCACTACTAATCATTTCAAGCATCGATTACTAAAATCTCTAAATGGGGGGGGGGATTTCTTTGTAATTCAAGAACGAAAATAAAAACTAAACTAAAGATGTGGGAAGAAACTCAAATTTAGGAACAACTTGGGAATTATGTTCTCCATGATTCATTGACTCAATTACCCTAAGAACAAAAATAAACACTACACTATTTATGCAAGAAGACAATCAAATTGAGGGACAACTTGGGAATTATGTTCTCCATGATTCATTGACTCAATTACCCTAGACAACATAACTTTAATTGAGAATTCACATGCAGGATGGTAAATTAGTTTCTTCAAGTCCTCTTGTGAAGGTGAAGGTCCAATTTCACCATGGCGCATGGTCGGCAACCATAGTGTACCAACTAACAGTTACCCATTGTCCTAGTCAACCTCCCCTTGGTCTGGTTTGATTGATTAGATAATCATGTTGTGACAATTAACCATTACCCATTGTCCCAGTCAACATTCCCTTGGTCAAGCTTGGTTAATTAGACGAGAACACATCAATCGAATCCTATCATTTACTTCCCTTTTTCTATTCGTCACTACCTTGGTCAGGATCGTGATAGTAGATAGGGTTTGGTGTTGGCCACCATGACACAACAATCAAGATGAAGGGAAATAAATAATACATGCAAAATCCTAATCAAAGAAGTGTACAAAGACTAGGTTATTTCAAGTCAACTACTCATGCTTCCCATAACCCCAAGTTTTTGGTGCTTAGCTACACATGGCTAAGGAAAAATTAACAATGATGCAAACAGAAGACATAGTTGAGAGTTTACCCAAAACAATAAAGAACACGAACACCACAAGTTGCAAACCACAAGCTTGGATTAATAGAGAATGAATACAATATGTGTTTTGCAATCGAAGAAAGTGGATCTTCAAATTAAAAAGGAGAATCTACACTACACCCTAGAAAAACCCTAAAGTGTTCCCTACAATATTCAATGTATCGACTCTCTTAAGAAAAACCTATCATAAAGTATTTATAGTATTTATGATTTAACCCTAAATAGTAACTAGAAAAGACAACTGGTAGTAGGTACATCACACAGGTATGACTTGTATGGAGACCTACGAGTCATAATTGGGGTCTCGTATTAGGCACTTTATATTTTGAACTTAATTGTTATACCTACTGGTACTAGTCATTGCTTGGGATATGACTCGTATGCTCTTCTCGTAGTCTAGGCCTTTATTTCTTGGTCTAAACTTTTAGCTCTCTGTTTCTTGCTATGAACCCACCTGTACTAGTCGTAGTGAGACCTATAACTCATAGAGTGGCCTCGTAGGGCTTACCTCCACTTAGTAGATTTCTGAGTTTTGCTCACTGTTTTTTGCTGCGAGATCATCTTACGACTCGTACCTTGAGCTACGACTCTAGGATGGCTTGTATGTCCTGCACTTCAGTAAAATTTGTAATATTTCTTGCAATATCATGCCAACCTATCTTTTCTATAATAACAACATAAAAAAACATAAAAAGTCACATTAGGAACTCACAAAATCCCTTACTTTAGGTATCAAATATGCTGCATTTTGATAACATATCACTAATAAAGCTAACCAAGGGGACCAAACCCCTCATGCTCCTACACTGGCATCTAGAGTGAGAGATTTTATGAGGATGAACCCACCTGAATTCTATGGGTCTAAGGTAGATGAGACCCTCAAGAGTTCATTGATGAGGTCTACAAGGTATTGGCTATCATGGGTGTTAGATCAGAAGAGAAAGTAGAGTTGGCGGCCTACCAACTCAAAGGTGTAGCACAAATATGGTTTAATCAATGGAAGGAGGAGAAGAAATCAATAATCTAGTGCTTTGGGAGGAGGTCATGGCGACTTTTCTTAATCAGTTCTTCCCTCTTGAGCTTAGGGAGGCCAAGATGGTAGAGTTTATGAATTTGAGACAAGGCTCTATGAGTGTGAGGGAGTATGCCCTCAAGTTTAATCAACTCTCTAAATATGATCCCCACTGGGTTGCCGTCCCAAGGTCTAAAATGAACAAGTTCATGATGGGTGCATCTGATTTGGTGAGTGAGGAATGTCGATCCACTATATTGATTACTGACATGTATTTGTCTCATTTGATGACCTATACCGAGCAAATAGAGGAGGAAATATTGAGGAAGAGGAGGAGTAATGAGGCCAAGAGGGCCGCTTTCAGGGAAAGTTCCAAAGTTGAAAGGGTGGCCGGTTCCATCAAGGCCAAGGGTCTTCTCATGCTTCTAATAGGGGATTTCCCAATGACTTCCCAAGGGCCCATGGTGTTGGTGGTGTGGTTCCTAATAATATGTGTAAAAAATATAGTAATGCTCATAGGGGCCTATGTTTCAAAGACACTAATGCATTTTATGGATGTGGAGAAGTAGGTCATAAAAAGATTGATTGTACTCGTAACTGTAACAAGGGTAAGGAGGTTCATCCACAAGGTACACATGCGGTTTCTTTGGTGAGAGGTAAGCAATAAGGTGGTGCCCCAAGGCACAATCAGTTCTATGAACTTCGAGGGAGGCAAGGGGTTGAGAAGGTTCCCGATGTCATCACCGTTATGTTAAAAGTGTTTGATTTTAATGTGCATGTATTGATTGATCGGGGTGCCACTCTTTCTTTTGTTATGCCCGTTTATTGCCAAAAATTTTCATGTTGATCCTGAATTGTTGTGTGACTCTTATGAGGTGTCTACTCCTATTTGTGCATCTATTGTTGCTAGAAAGGTATATAGAAATTGTCCCATTTGTATTTAGCATAAGATATTGCCTTGTGATCTTGTTGAGTTGGAAATGTGGATTTTGATGTCATACTTGGGATGGATTGATTGCATGTATACTATACCTCTATTGATTGTAGAACCCATAGGGTCAAATTTTAATTTCCAAATGAACCCATTCTTGAGTGGGAGAGTCATGATACGATGGTCAAGAGTAGATTTATCTCTTGCATTAAAGCCTGTAAGTTGATCTCTAAGTGGTGTCTTTACCATCTTGTGAGGGTTAGGGATGTGGAGTCTAGGATACGATGGTCAAGGGTAGATTCATCTCTTGCATTAAAGCTCATAAGTTGATCTCTAAGGGGTGTCTCTATCATCTTGTGATGGTAAGGGATGTGGATTCCAAGGTCCTTCCTATAGAGTCAGTTTTGATTATAAATGAGTTCCTTGATGTCTTTCCAAATAACCTTCCCTTCTTTTCTTCCAAAAGGGAAATAGATTTTGGTATAGACCTCTTTTCTGATACTTAACCCATTTCTAATCTCCCTTATCGTATGGCCCCAATTCCTCCCAAAAGGGAAATAGACTTTCATATAGACCTCCTCCCTAATACTCAACCCATTTCTATTCCCCCTTATCGTATGGCCCCAATGGAGTTAAAGGAGTTGAAGGAACAATTGAGGGATTTGTTGGAGAAGGGTTTTATTAGGCCTAGATAATCACCTTGGGGTGCATCATTATTATTTGTGAAGAAGAAGAGCGAGTCCCTTAGAATGTGTATTGATTACCAGCAAGGCAATAGGGTCACCATAAAGAATAAGTATCCTCTTTCAAGGATTGACGATTTGTTTGACTAATTGCAAGGGGCTAGTCACTTCTCTAATATTGATCTTTGGTCCGAGTATCATCAAGTGAAGGTGAGGGAGTATGATATTCCTAAGACGTCTTTCCAGACTAGGTATGGGCATTATGAGTTTGTTGTGATGTCCTTTAGGTTGACCAATCTATCAGCCATCTTCATGGATCTTATGAATAGGATCTTCAAACCCTATCTTGATTTGTTTGTTGTGGTCTTCATTGATGATATTTTGATCTTTTCACATAGTGAGGAGGAGCATATGGGTCATTTGAGGGTAGTGCTATAAAGATTGAGGGAAGAGAAGTTGTAAGCCAAGTGTGAAAAATGTAAATTTTGGTTAAAAGAGGTTGCCTTCCTCGGTCATGTGGTGTCGGGGGACAGCATTAAGGTTGATCCTAAAAAGATGGATGTTATTAGAAATTGGCCTAGACTATTGATGCTATCGGATATTAGGAGTTTCTTGGGCTTAATGGGTTACTATCGAAGGTTTGTGAGTAGGTTCTCTTCTATTGCTTCTCCTATGACCAAGTTGACTCAAAAGAAAGGCAAGTTAGTGTGGTCCGATGAGTGTTAAAGGAGTTTTCAAATATTGAAAGATAAGCTTATGTCCACTTCTATATTGTCACTATCGGAAGGGCTAGAGGGGTTTGTGGTGTATTGTGATGCTTCTAGAGTTTGTTTGGGGTGTGTTCTAATGTAAAATGGTAAGGTGATAGCCTACGGTTCTAGGCAACTCAATGTACATGAAAAGAATTATCCTACCCATGATCTTGAATTAGCCGCCGTGGTCTTTGCTTTGAAAATTTGGTGTCACTATTTATACAGGGTGCATGTTGATGTGTTCACTAACTATAAGAGTCTCCAATATGTCTTCACTCAAAAGATATCAACTTGAGAAAAAGAAGGTGGCTAGAACTTCTTAAGGACTATGGTATGAGTGTGCATTATCATCCTGGTGAGGCTAATATGGTGGCCGATGCTTTGAGTAGGGTGTCCATGGGAAGCCTAGCACATGTTGATGATGGTGGCAAAGGGGTGCCCAGGGAGGTCCATCGGTTGGCTAGATTGGGAGTTAGCTTGGAAGAGGTTGATAATGGGGGTGATGTTATTGTTGATGGTTCTAAATCTTCGTTGGTTGAGAAGGTAAAAGTTAAGCAAGATCTTGACCCCGCTTTGTTGGAATTGAAGGCATTAGTAAAGGGTGGTAAGGTGGAGGTTGTCTCCCAAGAGGGACATGGTACCCTTAGGTACCAAGGTAGGTTATGTGTGCCTTGTGTTGATGGCTTGAGAGAAAAGATACTTGATGAGGCTCACGATTCTTCCTATTTTATTCACCCCAGTTCTACTAAGATGTATAGAGATTTGAGAGAGGTGTATTTATAGGGAGGTATGAAAAGGGACATTGCAAAATTTGTTTTCGATTATCTAGTTGCCAATAAATCAAAGCCGAGCACCAAAGGCCGGGTGTCCTAGCACAAAACATAGAGATTCCTACATGGAAGTTGGACGAGATTAATATGGATTTTTCGTTGGGTTGCCCAAGACTAGAAAGAGTTTTGATTCCATTTGGGTTATGGTTGATAGGATGACAAAATCAACTCACTTTCTATCGGTTAAGACCATATATGGGTCTAAAGATTATGCTAGGTTGTACATTCATGACTTGGTGAGGTTGCATGGGATTCTTTTATCCATCATATTAGATAGTGGTGCTCAATTTACTTGACATATTTGGAGGTATTTTCAAAGGGGTCATGGTACAAGAGTTAAACTTAGTACGACCTTCACCCTGAAATAGATGGCCAAGCCGAAAGAACTATCCAAACACTTGAGGATATTCTTAGAGCTTGTCTATTGGAGCTTAAGGGTAGGTGGGATGATCATCTTCCATTGATTGAGTTTGCCTATAACAATATCTATCATTCTAGCATCGATATGGCCCCTTTTAAGGCTCTAATCACCATGGGTGATAGGGCGCGATGATCCACCAACCAATCAAGCGGTTTGTACTTTGATAAACTATGAACTCTATAATGATGGTCTATAGTAGACATTATAGATCACCGGTTGGGTGGTTTGAGGATGGAGAGGTGGGTTTGTTGGGACCAGATCTGGTTATGGAGGCTCTTGAGAAGGTTAGGATGATTAGAGAAAGGTTGAAGACGGCCCAAAGTCGCCAAATGTCCTATGCTGATGTGAGGAGGAGGGATCTTAAATTCAAAGTTGGTGATTGTGTTTATTTAAAGGTGTTATGTATGAAGGGTGTGACTCATTTTGGTAAGAAGGGAAAGTTGAGTCAAAGAAATGTGGGTCCTTATAGGGTAATGAGGAGGATTGGTAAGGTAGCTTATGTGTTGGAATTTCCTAGTGAGATGGATTTGGTTCATCTATTCTTTCATCCATATTGGGTAATGAGGAGAATTGGCAAGGTATCTTATGAGTTGGAATTGCCTAGTGAGATGAAATTGGTTCATCCGGTCTTTTATGTATCCATGTTGAGGAAATATGTGGGAGACCCTAATGCTATTATGCCTCTTGATGTTATGGGTGTTGTTGAAGACAATTTGACTTATGAAAAGATTCCATTTCAGATTTTTGATAGACAAGTGAAGAAGTTGAGGAACAAGGATGTGGCTTCTGTTAAGGTCCTTTGGAGGAATCAACAAGTTAAAAGTGCTACTTGGATGGCCGAAGTGGACATGCAAGAGCAATATCCTTACCTTTTCCACTCCACTCAAGCTTAAGGTATTAATCTAAGTCCCCTATGTGATTTCAAGCCCTAAGTTTAGCCCTCATATCATTGCATGCATTAATGTTTAAATTGACAAGTTCATGATGATTTTATACTTATGTTGAGATTTTTGAAATGATGTTTAGGTGTATTGTTGCATTGTTGAAACCCATATACCTTTCTTTGACATTTGAGGATGAATGTTCCCAAGGGAGAGATATTGAAACGACCCTAAAAAAGTGCCCAAAAATGTGTCTTGAAAGTGCTCGAAATCATAATTTCCATATATCTCAAAATTCGTGCATGATATCAAAAATTTGACTTCATATTCTTGTTCAAGTGGCAATATTGAGTGGGAGATGGATCTAAACCCAATTCAAGAGCAACTATATCCAAATCCAAAAATTGCAAAAATACTATTTCCAGTGAGAATTCGCACCCCTGGTGTGATGCGTCAAGGGCGTGTCACATTGTTAAATGTGCCAGTTTTACTATCCAGTCCAAGGCCTTTGAGTCTTGGGCCTAAAGCCTTCCCATGAGTAAAAATACCTATACGTAGCCATATTTTACCTTCATATCATTCAAGACATTCCCAAATACTCTCTCAAACACTTAGACAATACTTCACCTCAAAATTCAAGTGTCCGAAACTCATCCGGATCTTAAGGATTTCACTCAAGCTTCATGTCTCCATTTACAATCTTTATCAAGAATTCTCCAAATCTAAGGTATGTGGGTTTCAACCATTGGATACTTTCACCCTTGGTGCCCAAGCTTCCTTTTACCCTAAATTGCATGATTCTATGTTGAGTTACTTATGGATCTTCTTTATTATGAATTTGACTATAAACTATGTTGGAGTTTCATGAAATTGTGACTGTTTTAGCATGTTTTGGGCTATGAATCTTACATCTATCTTAAGATTTGTTGAAGGGTTTTGACGTATACTGAATGATGATGTTACCAAGTATTGGTGAGATGATTTACTTCAAGATTTATTGTATAATTTCACTCTTTAATTGCATGATTTTACACTAGCATTGCACACCCACTAAGTATTTGATAAAATGTTCGGTTATGATTTCTTGAGGATTTGAAGGTCCAATGTATGTCTTATGAGTTGAATGACTATATGATGATGAAAGGAATGTATGTATATGATATTCTCCTATATAGTATTGGAAATTGACCATACTTTACTCAGGGGGTTAAGAGCCTGGTAACCATGTCGAGGGGTTTGTACCTTGATAATCAGGTTGAAGGGTTTGTACCTCAATCACCATGGGTGATAGGGCGCGATGATCCACCAACCAATCAAGCGGTTTGTACTTTGATAAACTATGAACTCTATAATGATGGTCTCTTCTTTGATATGTATTATGTTTTATGTAAGTATGATTTACTTCAAGTATCTTCCATGTATGCCATATTGTTATATGCTACTCATTGCCTATGCTTATGCATTTCAATTATGATGCTGATCTCTTGTTATATCACATCCTATATATTAGTACATTTAAACATACTAACACATACTCTATGCCTACGTGATGTCACCATGTAGGAACCAGAGCCCCACTTGAGTATCTTCCTCCACGTGGCTAGTGCAAATTCTCTCAAGCTAGTTGGTGAATCCTCCATTCCGGGGACAATGTCTATGATCTCATGCTATGTACTAAGATTATCTTTTTGATATGTATGTATTTACTATAAGGGTGAGCCTGGTTGGTTGTCTTGGACCCCGCTCTTATCTATGTAGTAGAGGTGTTGTTGGGCATGTTATGTATTGAGACTTGACTCCCTTGTTTTGATGCTTATGTTATAAAAGTATCCCTTTAGCGCTTCCCCCTTATTTCTACTCTTATTATGTTTTTTAATTTCTTTCATGACCAATAATATGTAATGATAAGTTACGAGTCTTGTTTGATGTCCCTTCATGTTTCCCATTCGCCGTGTCATGTCTAGGCCTTAGGCTTGGGTCGTGACAGCTATGATTGGAAAGAATGTGGACATAAGGACCAAGATCTTAAGATGGGTGACAAGCCAGATCGTAGAGGGTGATGCCTAGCCTACATAGGTCACTGCACACACCGAGCCCATAGTGAAGTCCCACCTCTCCTTCCATGCCAAAATTTGGTGGTCCATCATCTGATTTTGTATCCAACCCACATATACTGATAATGTTATCATCTTGGAACAAGTAGTTCTACTACCCAGTATCTTAGCTGGCTATGATATTGACTGGGCCCGTGTGATGGCTAAGCAATTTAATGAGTTCGCACTTTGGAGGAATACATCCATGCCTTTCTCTATTTTGATCCATAAGCTATGCATGGAAGCTGGGGTGCATGTCTCTCTCCATCCTGATCCATATGTTAAGGCTTTTCACACTATGGATTCCAGCCTGATCAAGGCTGATGAGAATCCGATAGCCCTCCAAAGAGTAGCTCCTCCTCCCATTCCTAAGCCATTCCCACACGAGCCATCTACAGAGGTCTCTACTCTAGCTACCACTACTTTAACTCCAACTGCATTAAAGTAGCACACAACAGCTAACACTGAGATGATTCCCTCCACAGGTACACCTGCACTAGTGCCATCTACTTCTCAGGTTCTTTCTGCGGACTTTCCTATTATGTTTGCTATTGCATTTCAGGCAATGGTTCATAGGTTATCTAGGATAGAGGCCCAGATAGCCAGATTGATGGAGCAGATGAAGCTATGGGTTCGCCAAACAATCTAGGCTATAGAGGAGAGGTCCAATGCATTCACTCTTTCAGTTATAGACTAGAGGATCGCCGCAGTAGATATCAGGTTGATACTTTTCATGCCAGAGTTCAAAAGAGTCTTGTGGGGGCTCGGCCTATAGATATGGATGCCATACAAAAAGAGTTGTCCAAGTTCAATGTCGACTAGATTACATCCCTAGCAGCCCCGATCACAACCTTGGAGGAGGCACCTATGGATGAAGACCTGATCGATCTTTTCAAGAATCGCCCACGTTCTCCTGGGAAGAGGCCTCTGGAGGGGGATAATGTAGATTTGGCCCAAAAGATACAGAGGACAGCTGAGGAGGAGGTGGAGCTAGAGGAAGCCATTACTGAGCTCATAGTGAGAGTCTTTGGAGATACAGGAGCAGAGGTAGGCTCGGGAGCAGCAAAGATTGCATGGAGCTAACATATCTGGTTTAGCTGCAGCCCAGATCATCTAGGAGGAAAGAGCCACCCAGGACCAAACTGATGCCAGTGCCTGAGCACCACATAGATGTTTGATAGTTTTGACCCCTGTTCTTGCTACTACTTTTGCATACTTTGTTCTCAATACAATGGTTTTTGGATAATTGGTTTTTATTACTATTTTAGATGATATGTTTTTTCCTTATACTTCCTAAGTATAGCCCGAACACTGGGGAGACCAGGCTATACCGTATTCAACCTTTCAATGGATATATATATATATATATATATATATATATATATATATATATATATATATACACTTTAAGGATAAAGTATAACTTTTTGGTGGGGTATGGGAAGTTATGGAGTAGGGTAAAGTCTGAGTAGCCTTTAGTCCATAACTATCCAAATTTTGATATCCCAAATTTTGATATCCCAAATTTTTCTTACCGTGTTTTTTTCCTTGTAGATGATTTTATTTTGTGTTGAACCGACATGTTTAAGGTGTTGTAGATAATTTGTGGATATATGGCAATTCATACTTTTGGCATGTATATAGTTTTGAATGGTTTTTGAAGGTTTTAAAGAATAGGTACCCACCAAAGTTTTGTGATTGTTGGTTA
>BAUE01085217.1:0-16196 GCA_000787875.1 Solanum virginianum | reverse complement strand
TAAATAGTAGATATAAAGTATACTAATCGAATAACCAACTATATGGAACAATCAAAGTAGACATCAAACAACCTAAAAAAACTCATTAACAAGTAAATTCTACGCCAAGTAAATAGGTCAACAGTAAACACCAACAACAGAATTTGAGAGCACCCACTATAGTAAGCAAAAAACTGGATAAGCGCAAGAAATATACAATAACAATATACTACAATATACAACAACAGTAAAATATATGAATAGTTTAACAGCCCAAATATGTACAAACAGTCTACAGCACTAGGCAGAAAATACAGAACCTGGGTAAACCGAAAAAATACAGGAATACTGAATAGTAATGATAAACAAGTATCTGGGTACTTCTCAGACCAAGAAATACAGATAAAGAAATAGCAAAATGCGACGTTTGAACAGGAAAGAAAGAGAAAATGGAGGATATCACACATAGTAAAAGGCTACATAAACAGTATCACATATGAATCTGTAATAACAAAAAATCATATATAAATAATGTCTATACAAGGTAAATATATAGTAGTAATCAAGAACTCACGCACAAATATGTAACAGGAACAAGTATAAGTACAATCAAGAACGCAACAGAGGATTACTATTCTACAAAATTGATAAGTTTTGCAGTATAGCTTTGAGTAAAAGAAGAAGATAAGGACAAAATCAATATAAGATACACGGATTATATCAGTAGTTGAATAAGAATAGTAGAACCAGCAAAGTAAAATGATAATCATACAATACAAAGTGTAAGGATAATTATAACAATAATAAAGTGCAAGTAGAAAGATATCACCTAGAAAAGGAAAGATTCTTGCAGGATTCTGAAGTTAGACATCATTGAAATCTGGTATATTGCTGGAATCTAGGATAGTAGCACTCGCCGAAATTTCTTTTCCAGGAGAGGAAAGAAGGAAGAATCAAGAAGCTCTCAAGAGCACTCGTCGGAGTTCTGGTGAAATAGATCTGAAACCCTAAATCGCCAAAGAAATAAACCACTAAAGATGGGAAGCTTACAGAACAGTATCCTTGGAGAGCGCTAAATCGCTGAAGAAATAGCTCATTGGAGACGAGAACTCACTAGAGAAGTAGCTCATTGGAAAGAACTTGCCGAAGAAGTAACTCACTTTAGAATAACAATCGGTCAGCGAGATTCAAACCTTGACAATAGAGACGACGACAGCGACGACAGTGATGATAGTGGAGGCGGCAGAGGAAGATGAATTCTGTAGTTTTCTGGCCAGAAAATCTGATGGAGGAGTAAGGCTGAGTGATCGAGAAGGAGTCAAGAAGACTCCCAATTTTGTGAAATACTATTAGATGTTTTTAATAGTTATATATTAAGTTTAGAGAATTTGATTTATAAAACTAAATATTGTTCTTTAGTAACAAAATGAAAGTTGCCTTTTGCAATGACATGAAAGTTGCCACTGTTAGTTAGCTATATTTGTGGAAAAAGTTATCACTACTAATTAATTATTAGCAGCGACATAAAGTTGCCACTAATAATTGGTTGATTTTGTGGCGGAAGAATTCGCAACTATTGCTCATTTAGCAGCGACATAAACATTGATGCTAATAGTTTATGCTTTCTTGTAGCAATAGGACACGCTACTAATATCAGTATTTAGTAGCAACATTAAAGTTGCCATAGTTGGTTTATAAGTTTTTGTGGCAACTATGTCGCCACAAAAACTTATATTTTAGTAGCAACATTAAAGTTTCCACTGTTAGTTTATAAGTTTTTGTAAAGGTCATATATTAGTAATGATTTAGCAAATACTTATGGTGTACAATATTTTTTTATGGCATATTTACTTATAAATTGTGACGAATTATATCATCACAAATGATATTTTATTGTGCCGAGATTCTTTTGTCATCACAAATAACTTTTAGTTATGGAACTACTACCAACGAAGTAATTTTTACTGCTATAGACCTTTAGCGACAAATTTTGGGCCTTCTGTAGTGGCACTTGTCGCCACAATAAAGCATATTTCTTATAGTGATTGAGCATATTGAGTTGGGTAGATTGAGCATATTAAAATGAGTGGATTGATGCACATAGAGTTGAGTTACTTGAGTATACATGAGCATGAGAAGTATGTTGCATTGAGTCACATACATTATAATATATGATGTCTTGATTGTATTACATGACGCGTTGATTGAATGAGTCTAAATGACCATTTGAGTCTAAGTCGAGTTAATCATTTGTGTTGATTGATTGAATTATTGAGTTGAGTTGTAAGTTAGTGATGAGATAAAGATGAGATGATGATGATGATGATGTGTTAATTGATGAGTTGAGCATGTTTTAGTATTGAGAGAAGTATCGAGCATCAAGCGGGGAGCGAGTATACTTCTACTTAAACCCACATAACTATATTGCCAGTATAGGATAGTCGTTACAGCTAGTCTGACGACTCTTATCCCTCAAGTGGACACTTATTATGGATCAAAGAGAGAGTTGATTGCCCTTTCCGTGGCAAGTTAAGGGTGAGCGTGGCAACAATGCTGATTCTTTGTGCATTACCTAAGTTAAGAAGGTGGGATGAGGATGTCAGTTAGGAGAAACTCCCAAGCAACACTGATTGAGCATGAGATTTCAAAATGAGCATATTATACTGAGATTATTTTAAAAGCATGATATACTCTAAACTTGCATAAAACAATTTGACCTTGAGCTTAAGCATTGAGTCGAGATAATTAAGTCGAGCTTTATTTCTCCTTGAGCTATTTTACATATCAGTATATTCGATGTACTGATGTCCATTTTGGTCCTTCATCATTTATGATTCGGATACAACAGATAGAGGACTTCAGCATGCGCATCATTGAGGTCCGAGTCAGTACATTCCTCGAGCTTGGTGAGCCCTCCTAGTATCCTGGAGGAGCCCTTTTATCTTTCATTATTTTTGAGTACTTTCTTTTCTTTAATTAAGGTGTCCATGGCATGTCATGGAATATTTCTGGATTAATGAGTAGATGTTTTCATAGACATTTGAGTAAAGTTTGGATGAGTCTCTGTATCTAAATTATTTTCATTGATATTATGATACAGTAAAGTTATTTTTTTATGTATATATGTACATATGTGATGATTATTTATTGAGTTATTATTCTACTATTGAGTTTGATGTAATGATGAGGCCAATTGGTTCTCTTGGGGGCTAGCAATAGTCTCTGAGTGTCGGCCATGCCAAGGGTACCCTCCCGGGGCGTGACAAACTTGGTATCAGAGCATAGAGTTCAAAAGTCCTAGGGAGTCTACGAAGCTGTGTGCAGTAGAGTCATTTATGTATGTGTTGTCCACCACACTTCATTGACCTGAAGCTATAGGACATTAGGAACTGTTACACTTTCTTGTGATCTGAGCTCGTGCGATAGAGTTGTAGACTCTATAAACTTCTTTTCTAACTCGTGTATTATGCAATTGCAAATCATGCCTCCAAGACATGTATCCTAGAGGAACACCTCAGTTAGCACCGCTGAGAACCCTGCTTCAGAGATGCATCCTCAAACGGGAACGAGGGGCGAAGGTAGAACACCCAGGACTGCTGGTGTTCCTATGACACCTACTGCTCCACTTGCTCCCACTACAAAGGCTAATGAATAGGGTATTCAGACAATATCTTGGCATGTTCGTGATCATGTTCATTAATGGTATTTTGGTGTATTTTAGGGATGAGGAGAAGCATGCTAATCACAATAGGATTGCTTTGCAAACACTCAGGGACAATGAGTTATATGTGAAGTTTTTTAAGTGTGAATTTTGGCTTAAATCTGTAGCCTTCTTAGGCCTAGTGGTTTCTGGAGTTGGAATTTGAGTAGATATTCAAAAGATCGAGGCAGTCAAGAATTGGTCAGGACCAACCTCATCGACCGAGATAAGAAGTTTTCATGGTTTAGCTGGCTAATACTGGAGATTTGTTGCGGGATTTTCTTCCATATCCGCACCGTTGACCAAATTGACTCAAAAGAAGGTCAAGTTTCAATGGTCCGATGAGTATGAAAGGAGTTTCTAAGAGCTAAAGATGAGAATAAACACTACACCCATGTTGACCTTGCCTGATTGACGAGAGAAACAATGGTAATAATTTCTTCTATATTCCTATTCATTGAGTTTTTCTTTCGTTCATAGATATGATAGAGTTCTAGAGTTCAAGTGAGGATTGATTTACGATATATTGTGATGCTTCGTAGGTAGGATTGGGATGTATGTTGATGCAAAAGGGGAAAGTTGTTGCCTATGCTTCTAGACAACTTAAGGTGCGTGAGAAGAATTACCCCACCCGCAATTTGGAGTTGGCAGTGGTAGTGTTCGCTCTCAAGCTATGGCGCCACTATTTATATAGAGCTCATGTTGATGTAGTTATAGACCATAAGAGCCTGCAATATATCTTTACCCAGAAAGAGCTTAACTTGAGGTAGAGAATATGGCTTGAGTTATGTAAGGACTATGACATGAGCATCCTCTACTATCCAGGGAAAACTAACGTGGTTGCTGATGCTCTTAGTAGATTATCCATGGAAAGTAATGCCCATGTGGGAGCAAAAGAGAGAATTAGCCAAGAAGGTTCGTAGACTAGCATAATTAGGAGTCCAACTAGATAAGTCAGGCGAAGGAAGAGTTCGTGTGCACAATGGGTCTACATCATCCCTAGTAGTAGAGGTGAAAGAGAAACAAGATTAAGATGTAGTCCTATTATAATTGAAGGATGATGTGCATAAGCAGAAGGTCTTAGCTTTCGCCAAAGGGGGGGATGGAATGTTGAGGTATAATTGCAGATTGTGTGTTCCAAATATTGATGGGGTTTGAGAGAGGATCATGGTAGAGGCCCATAGTTTAAGATGTTTCATCTACCCAGGGTCTACCAGATGTACCATAACTTGAGAGAAGTCTACTAGTGGAGCAGAATGAAGAGAGACATTCCTGAGTTTGTTTCTAGACATTGCTGAGTTTGTTTCTAAGTGTCTAAATTGAGCATATTGAATTGAGTAGATTGATGCACATGGAGTTGAGTAACTTGAGTATGCATGATCATGAGGAGTATGTTACATTGAATCTCATACATTATGATAAATGATGTCTTGATTGTATTGCATGATGAAGAACTTTGAGATTTTAGAATGGAAATGAGAGATGATTAATATAGGCATTTTTACTAGTTTACCAAGGTCTCATAGACAACATGACTCTATATAGTGATAATTGATCGGATGACTAAGTCAGCTCACTTTTTAGTGATGAAGACGACCAATACTGCAGAGGACTATGCTTGATCGTATATAAGGGAGATTGTTAGTTGCATAGATTCCTTTTGTCCATCATCTCAAATAGAGGAACTCAATTTACCGCTCGATTTTGGAAGTAATTTTAGAAGGGTTTGGGTATGAAGGTACTTCTTAGCATACTATTAATACATACTATTCAGACATTGGAAGATATGTTGAGTGGTTGCATCATTGATTTTGATGGTAATTAGGATGACCACTATTCTTTGATAGAGTTCGCCTACAATAATAACTTCCACTCGAGTATTCAGATGGCCCCATATGAGGCACTCTATGGGAGGAGGTGTAGGTCACAGATTGGATGGTTCGGAGTAGGTGAAGCAGAGTTGATTGGACCATACTCGGTTCACCAAGCTATGGAAAAGGTGAAAATCATTCGAGAAATGTTGAGGACTGCACAGAGTCGACAAAAATCCTACATAGACATTAGAAGAAGAGACTTAGAGTTTGAGGTTAATTATTGGGTATATTTGAAAGTGTCGCCCATGAAGGGTGTGATGAGGTTCGAAAAGAAAGGGAAGTTGAGTATGAGGTGATTGGCCCTTATCAGATCATGAATAGAGTAGGCAATGTCGCTTATGAGTTAGAACTAGCCTTTAGAGTTAGAGGTCATCCACCCAGTCTTCCACATTTCTATGCTTAAGAAGTGTTTGGGAGATCTACAGTTGGTAGTGCCTGTCAAGAGTATTGTAGTGAGAGACAGTCTAAGTTATGAGGAGATCCCTATTCAAATTCTTGATAGCCAGGTTCAAAAATTGAGAAACAAAGAAATTACATCTGTCAAAGTACTGTGGAGGAACTAATTTGTAGAAGAAGCTACTTAGGGAGGCGAAGAAGGATATAAAGGCCAAATGTCCTCACTTATTCCCGCCTACCGATGATGAGAGAGTTGGTGGTAAGTATTTTCCCTCTAAATTCTTGAACTTCCTATTTCTTGAGTCTTCTTTTTTTGTATGATAGAGTTCTAGAGTTCAAGTGAGGATTGATGTGATATATTGATTATTTAACTGTTTACTTGCTAAATTTCTTCTTTATTGATTGCACGAGTGAGACGAGAGATAGATGATTATTAGAGTTTATAGGTAAATTCGTGTCTTGCCCTAAATCTCTAATTGCTCATCATTCAAGGACAAATGATCCTAAGGGGGAGTTATTGTGACACCTCATAACTCATCCCTCATATGTACCTATTTTTCTAACCTCCATTCCTATATGTGGGAAGTGTATTAGAGTCATAAGAGACCTCTAATACTTTGACGAGTTTAAGACTTTCCTATAAATTGAGTTTTGAGTGTTGAAATATGCAAAGGTCAACTTTAAATGATTATAATTTTTAGCACACAAATAAATGGATGACCTATAACATACCAAATGAAAGCCCTTTGAATTATCTTTCCAACGCAACTGATTTCACCTCATTTAGAGTTCGAAGTCAAAAATTATAATCATTTTATTGACGATTGCCAGTGCAGAGTTGCACTACAAAACCTCTTTTATGGGGTCGTAGTGTGGCTTGTAGCAACTTCCAGTAACTCTGGAATTGAGCTGATGGGTTATAAGAGGGGTCGTACAAGTTGTAGCACTGTTCACAGGTCATAATGGGCCTCGTAAGGGCTTTTGATATCTTCTTAAGAAGGATTATTTTGGTCCTTTCCCAGGATGATGTTTTTACACTTAAATCAGCCGTAAAACATCTCAGAAAGCCTCATTTATGTTGAAATATTCTCTCTAAGGCATATAAGTAAAATTCAAGAGAGAAAGAGAGGATAGGGTTTGAAGGATAACTTGAGAAATCTTCCAATTTCTTTCAAGATACTTCAAGATTATAAACTCCCAGGTATGTAAGGCTTACCAAAGTGTAAATTTCTTTCTTCACATGCCTTTTTCCATTATCGTGAGTCAAGATTTGAGGAGAGTTCAGATTTATGAGAAATTAATTTTATTTTAGCACTATATCCTTGTATTCATCATGAGGTCTTATTTTACATTACATTACATGAGATAATTCCTATATTTTCATGAGCATGAATATGAGATGTATAAAAAGTATTTTCATTTTTGATAGTATAAACCCTAATTTACATGTTTCCATGTAATTTTATGCATAAATTGAGCATATTGAGTTGGGTAAATTGAGCATATTGAATTGAGTAGATTGATGCACATGGAGTTGAGTAACTTGAGTATGCATGATCATGAGGAGTATGTTACATTGAATCTCATACATTATGATAAATGATGTCTTGATTGTATTGCATGATGAGTTGATTGAATGAGTCTAAATCACCGTTTGAGTCCAAGCCAAGTTAATCATTTGCGTTGATTGATTGAATTACTGAGTTGAGTTATGAGTTGATGATGAGATAATGATAAGATGATGATGAGTTGAGTTATGATAATAATGATGATGAGACGATGATGAATTGAGCATGTTTTAGTCTTAGGAGAAGTATCGAGCACCGAACGGGGAGCGAGTATACTTCTACTTTAATCCATAGAACTATGTTTCCAGTGTAGGATAGTCATTATAGTTAGTCTGAAGGCTCTTTTCTCGCAAGTAGACACTTATTATGGATCCAAGAGAGAGTTGATCGCCCTTTTTCGTGGCAAGTTAAGGGGGAAGGGAGGGGGGCATGGCAACGATGCTGATTCGTTATGCATTATCTAACTTAAGGTGGTGGGATGAGGTTGTCGGTTAAGAGAAACTCCTAAGCAACACCGATTTTGCATTAGATTCAAAATGAGCATATTATACTGAGATCATTTTAAAAATATGATTTACTCCATACTTGCATAAAATGATTTGTGCATGAGCATTGAGTAGAGATGACTGAGTTAAGCTTTATTTCTCCTTGAGATATTTTACATACCAGTATATTCCATGTACTGATGTCTATTTTGGGCCTGCATCATAAAATGATGCAGATACAACAGATAGAGGGCTTCAGCATGTGCATTGTTGAGCTCCAGATCAGTACATTCCTCAAGCTTCGTGAGCCTTCCTAGTATCCCAGAGGAGCCCTTTTATCTTTCATTATTTTTGAGTATTTTATTTTCTTTGATTGAGGTGCCCATGGCATGTCAAGGCACATTTCTAGACTGATGAGTAGAGGCTTCATAGACATTTGAGTAGAGGTTTTGGATGAGTCTCTGTATCTAAAATATTTTCATTGATACTATGATAGTAGAGTTATTTCTATATGTATATATGCACATATGTGATGCTTATTTATTGAGTTATTCTTCCGTTATTGAGTTTGATGTGATGATGAGGCCAAATGATTCTCTTGGGGGCTAGCGATAGTATCTGAGTGCCGGTCACGCCAAGGGTACCCTTCCGGGGTGTGAACATATCATGTTTGCCATAACATCCCCGTTTAATGATCCATGTTAAAGGAAAATTCTAGGTGACCTTAATATGCATCATTAGTTGCCTCATTAAAAACCTTACCAGGAAAACCTAGTGAGATAAAATCTTGGTTAAGGAAAAAAGAGTACGGCACATATTTACCTCCCCCTGATGAAGACTTCATTTGATACTTTAGAGACGGTGCATTCCAATCTTATATATTAGCTTCTCAAAGGTTGATGCTAGCAATGCCTTAGTGAATAAATTTGCAAGATTATCACTTGAACGAATTCATTGAACATTAATATTACCTTTCTTCTAAAGATCATGTTTGAAGAATAATTTTGGTGAAATGTGCTTCCTTTTATCTTTTTTATGAAGCCACCTTTCAATTGAGTTATGCACGCGGCATTGTCTTCAAATTATCAAATATGATCGTGGGTACTTTGACATTATTTTTCATTCCACACTTCTCTTTGATAGAATGTATCATTGATCTCAACCACACACATCCTCTACTTTCTTCATGAATTTCTATTATTTTAGCATGATTTAAAGAAGTAGTAACAATGGACTGTTTTTATAGATCGCCATGATATAACAGTTTCTCCATATGTAAATAGATAGTTTGTTTGAGATTGAACTTTATGTGGATCTGATAAATAATCTGCATCTATATAATCAACAAGGTCAGCACAGCCTTTATTAGTATAAAATAAACCTATATCAACTGTACCTTTTAGGTATCGCAAAATATGCTTGATATCATTCCAGTGCCTTCACATTGGGGAAGAACTATACCTTGCTACAAAGTTAATAGAAAATGTCATATAAGGTCTAGTCGAGTTAGCAAGATACATAAGTGCTCCAATAGCACTGAGGTATGGTACTTCCGGACGAAGGAGTTCTTCAACCTCTTCTGGGGGACAGAGTGGATCTTTATTCACTTTAAGTGATCTAAAAACTATTGGAGTACCTAACGGATGTGCTTTGTCCATATAGAATCATTTTAAGATTTTCTCAGTATAGGTGGATTGATGAACAAAAATCCTGTTTGCTAAATATTCAATTTGCAGACTCAGACAAAGTTTTGTCTTTCCAAGATCTTTCATCTCAGATTCTTTCTTTAGATATTCAATTACCTTTTGGACCTCTTTAAGAGTTCCAATGAGATTTATATCATTAATATAAACAGCGAGTATTATAAACTCCGATCCCGTTTTCTTAATGAAAACACATGGATAAATGACATTATTTATATATTTTTTATTTATCAAGTACTCACTAAGGCAATTATACCACATACGCCCTGATTGTATCAAATCATAATAATCTTTGCAATATAATTGAGTATGTTTCTCAAGGATTTGAACCATATGATTCAGGAATTTTAAATCCTTCAGGAATTTTCATATGTATCTCATTATCAAGTGATCCATAAAGATAGGCTATAATTACATCCATCAAATGCATTTCAAGTTTTTCATGGACAATGAAACTAATGAGAAAACAGAATGTTATTCCATCCATAACGGGTGAGTATGTCTCTTCATAATCAACAACCGGCCTTTGAGAAAATCCCTATACAACAAGGCATACCTTATATCTTTGTATTTCATTTTTCTCATTCCTTTTTCGCAGAAAAACCCATTTATAACCTATTGGTTTTACACCATTAGGTGTTTGGACTATAGTTTCGAATGCCTCATGCTTAGAGAGTAAATTCAACTCAGATTGAATTGCTTCTTTCCATTTTGGACAACCATTTCTTTGTTGGCATTTTGTAATAGATTTAGGCTTAAGATCTTCACTATCTTGCATGATTTTTGTTGCAACATTATAAGCAAAGATATAATCCACTACTATTTTTGACCGATTCAGATTTCTTTTAGCCTTACTTGCATTTATGGATAATTCCTCATTTTCTTGAGTTTCAAGTTCATTGATGCCTTCACGGATATAAGAATTACTCATATCATGAACTCCATATGAGGTTCATTCATAGTGTCATCATGATATTTTATTTTTTTCTTGGATTTTGATCCTTAGAACCTAATGGTGTACCATGCTTCAGGCATGCTTTGGACTCATCGGCTATGACACTAGTAGATGGTCCTACATGTACATCAATTCAGATTGAAACATTCTCTACAGGAATGTGTGGTTTAGTAATCTTTTTTAGATCTGTAAATGCATCTGGCATTTGATTTGTAATTTTCTGTAGGTGAATAATCTTTTGTACTTCTTGCTCACAAATTGAAGTACGTGAATCAAGATGAGACAAAGATGGGGTTTTCCACAAAATTTCTCTTTTGATTTCACTTCTTTCTCCCCCTAATTTTAGGAAAACTATCTCATTAAATTGACAATCTGCAAATCGTAGTGAACATATATCCATTCAGTGATTCAAGATAGCGAATAATGGAGGGTGATTCAAACCCAACATATATTCCTAACCTTCTTTGAGCTCCCATCTTAGTGCAATATGGTGGTGCTATAGGTACATATACAGCGCACCCAAAAACTCTTAAATGAGATATATTAGGTTCTTAACCTAAAACCATCTGTAATGGAGAAACGTGTGGTAATTTATCGGCCTGAGATGAATCAGTGTTGTGGCATGCAAAATTGCATGACCCCACACAGAAGTAGGCAACGTGGTTTTCATAAGCAATGGTCTTTTTATTAACTGCAATCTTTTAATTAATGACTTAGCAAGAACATTGTGAGTTTGAACATGAGCTACAACATGTTCAACTCTCATCCTAATGGATAAGCAATAATTATTACATGCTTGGGATATAAACTCTACAACTTTGTCAAGGTAAATTATTCTAATCTAATTATCGAGAAATTGTGCCTATAATCATATAATTTATGCCAACAATTTTGTAAACGCCAAGTTGTGAGATAACAACAAATATACATGAGACCATTTAGAAGATGCATCTATTAGCACCATAAAATACCTAAACAACCCACTAGGCGGGTGAATAGGTCCTCAAATATCTCCATTTATAAGTTCTAAAAATGCAGGGGACTCAATTCCCACTTTTATTTGTGATGGTCTCACAATTAACTTGTCTTGATAATAAGAAGTATAAGAAAATTTATCATCTAAAAGAATCTTTATATTCTTTAATGGATGACCATTTGAATTTTATTATAATTCATCTCACCATTATGGATCCAGGGTGTTCCAGATAATTATGCCAAAGTGTAAAAGTATTGGAATCAATAAATTTCTTATTTACTATAGAATGTGCTTCAATTGCACTAATCTTTGTCCAATACAACCCAGAAGATAATGCTAGAAACTTTTCCATAACACATGTCATCCGAGAGACATTTTTGGTTATAACAAGATATTCAAGACCCATCTCATTAATTATCTTGATGCGATAATCATTTTCACGAATATCTTTAAAACTCAACAAACTTCTTCGAGATCGAGGAGATAACATAACATTATTTATTGTGAGTTTAGTTCCTTTGGGCAAAATTATAATAGCTTTTTCAAAGTCCTCAATCAAATTTGTACTACCAGAAATTGTAGTAACCTTTATACTGCCCATACTTAATGAGAAAAGTATTTCTCATTTTTGAAGATCGTGTGTGCTATGCCAGAATCAATTAAGCAAATGTCTTCATAAAGAAAATAAAATCTCTATTAATTTTATTTCAAAGTATTTTTGTTTGCACACAGTAGTGTGATGATTAGATTTAAAAGAATTTTATAAAAATGGTTTACTTTGTTATTATTTTATTTGAATCAACAAAATTAAAAACTCTTATTTTCATAAATATTACTAAAGAGACTTGATGAGCATACACATATAAGTTTATAAATATTTATATTATTATTACTATTATTTTATATCATAATTACTACGAAGATAATAAATATTAATAATATCATCATTCATAAATATTAAACATCACTATTATATTTTTTCACATTCACGGAGCCATCACCAATAAAGTGTATCTTTCCTTCAGGATACTTAAGGAAATTTGCTACATCCAAGTGTGTCAAATCAACACAATTTTTGGCTATAAAATTAGCTTCAGGATTTTTATCCTTCTTTCATAGTAATGCCTGATAAAGCTCAACCAAGTGTTTTGGAGTCTGACAGCCACGTGCATAATGATTTCTTTCACCACATCAAAAATAGTTTGTTCTAACTACTTCACATTTCCCATCTTTTTCTTTTCCCTTTCTATATTAATTTTTCTTTGGTGAATAATTAACACTATAGATAAAATTTTGTTCTTGGTCATAATTACATCCACAACCGAAAAGATTATATCATAAGGTAAGGCATCTCTCCAGCCTACCAAAAAGATTGACATCCACAAATAGGACCACGATCTCTTCCATACCTAGCATGGTGGGCGTACACCTCATTTACTTCAAGTAATGGTTCCGACCTTGTAGGTTGTTTCTCATGGTTCTTCATCAACAAATCATTATTTTGTTCAGCCACGAGAAGATAAGAAATCAGTTCACAGTATTTCCTATTCTCGATATTGTTGTTGTAAAAGCACATTTGAGGTATGAAATATGGAGAATGTTTTTTACAACATATCAACATCATTAATGGTATCTCCACTGTAACAACTCTCATATACATCAAAAATTCATATAGTATAATTCTTGAATATATCAAAATCTGTGCATGATTTTGAAAATTCGACTTCAAATTCTTATTCAGGGGTCAAAATTATGTGTGGGGAAAAGAAAGCCCCCGAATTTTAGAAGACCCATAGCGAAAAAATAATTTTCACAATGGGAAGCCGAGACAGTGGGTCTGCGCTCTCAGGTTGTTACGCGCCTGGGGTGCACCTTAGTGTAAGTTTTCCTTTGTGCCTTGTCCGCGTCGTGCCTAGGGCGCGGACCAGTGCAAAATTTTCTCAATTTTTTCAGTTTCATTCAAGGGCATTTGGGTAATAATCTAATGCCTATATATATGGGAATACCCTAATCGTCCAACATTTTTCAAGTCCAAGAACACTCAAAACCCTCCTAAAATCCTCTCAAATCATCATCAAACCCCCCATTCAAATTCAACAATTTCAAGAACAAGCTTTGGATTTCAAGAACCCATATCAAGTCTCAAGTCTTCCATAACTTTTCCCTTTAAGAATTTCAAGATTTAGGTATGTGGGTTTGATTATGGGAACCTTCCTTCCCACAAGTCCAACCATTCCTCTTATCCTATTATATGAAGTTTATGAATATTTATGGTTATTTTATGAACCCTTGAATATGGTATTACTACTATACAATCTATTATGGTTTAATTTTGCATTATCATGAAGTAAAATATTATATGGTATTTATGGATTATGAATTATTTTAGGGGTATTTATGAACTCTTGTTTATAATGATATTATTATATATTATACACATGTCCTCTATATATATTTTACAAGAAATGATATTTTATGCCAAAATATTGTTGGAGTTTGATATTATGATGGATTTCATGATGTTCAAGTTATGTTCTCTATGATGCTATGAAAAGCTATCAAGGAACTTATGTGTTTAGTTGGTTTTCATGATATTCAAAATAAAGGTTTTTGCTTGATAAGATGGATTTCATGCTCCCATGTCTATATTTTGGAAGATGATGTATATTATCATGATGGGTTGATTAAGAATGATTTAAACTAGTTATTTTCCCTAATCTTGAAATATGATACTTTCTTAAAATATGAGGGTTTTACTATAATATTAGTGGGTTTATTTGAATGACTTGAAACGAATTGATCTTACTCCTCTCTTGTCTCTTGAAACGAATTGATCTTACTCCTCTCTTGTCTTTTACTCTTGAAATGCATGATTTTGACTACATGTGCATATGCCCACCATGTGTTTGACTAAATTACATGATAAGAAGACACTTGAAATGCATGATTTTAAGTACATGTGCATATCCCCGCCATATGTTTGACTAAATTATTAACAAGGATTCTTGATGTTGATGAGAGATTATTATATGAATTTACATGACAAGCATGTTATGATAATTTATGGGTTCTCAAGCATGTATTAAACTCATGAAAAGTTCTCATGATCTACAAGCAAATTTATTGAGCTCTTATGATATTTTTTTATGCTCTTATGAAATGTGAAGCCCTTTCTTGATACTTTGATGTGATGGTTTGATGAGCTATTTTTGTATTACCTACCAAAAAGGTCATTCCACAAGCTAGAATAATTCACAACTCCAACCGAAAAGATTATATCATAAGGTAAGGCATCTCTCCAGCCTACCAAAAAGATTGTATCGTAAGGTAAGGACATCTCTCTTACTGAAAAGATTGTGTCGTAAAATAAGGACATCTCTCCTACCAAAAAGATTGTATTGTAAGGTAAGGACATCTCTCCTGCCTAAAAAATTGTATCGTAAGGTAAGGACATCTCTCCTACCAAAAAGATTGTATCGTAAGGTGAAGACATCTCTCTTACCAAAAAGATTGTTTCGCAAGGTAAGGGAATCTCCCAATTCCTACCAAAATGATTGTATCATAAGGTAAAGACATATTATACTATCTACCAAAAAGGCTATTTCATAAGGTAAGGGTATTGGTAACACTCTCTGAAAAGGTTATACCGTAAGGTGAGTGAGTGACTATTTGGTAATTCTCATGCATGTTTGTGTAAGGCATTGAACTTATACCTATTAGTTTTGATCATGCTTCTTGATTCTTATAGATTATCTTCTTTGTTGCATTGCACTCCGCATACTTAGTACATTCCAAGTACTAACACATACTCTATACCTACATGATATTACCATGTAGGGACTGGAGCTCCTATTGATCATCCTCTTGCATATGGCTAGTTGATTTTCGTGGAGAAGCCTTTGGTGAGTCCTCAACTTCGAGGACAATATCTACTTTTCATTCATGTCAATTAAAACTTGTTTGATACTTTTGGATACTTATCATTTGAGGGTGAGCCCGGAAAGTGTCTTAGCCCCCGCTCCATTCTATGTTGAGGTGTCATTGGATATTATGGTTGTTATGCTTTGAGCTTGACTCTTCTTATGCTATTATCATTATGAAAGACTTCCCTTATTCTTGCTTCCCATTTATTAATGTCACTTATTGTGCTTTATTTTTCTTCCTCGACTAAGGATGTGTGAATGATTTTACTTCCTATGCCCACTTATCCGTAAAAACACCCATACTTAGCCATTTTTAACTCTGTATCACTAAAGACCCTCTCAAAACCCTTTCCAAGACTTAACTATGTATCTCATTCAAATTTCAAGGATTTCAAGCTTAACTTTGAAACACAAGGATTCCCTTCAAACTCTAAGTTTCCTTCAAGTTCATCTCAAGAAAACTCAAGTTTGAGGTATGTGGGTTTCATTCGTTGGGTCCTTTCACCCGTGGAGCCCAATCTTTCTTTTCATGAAAATTACCTATTTTCAAGTTGTATTACTTATGGGTGTCTATTATTATGAATTATAAGCATGAATCATGTTGGGGTTTTATCAAATATTGATTGATTATGCATGA
>BAUE01085282.1:0-16169 GCA_000787875.1 Solanum virginianum | reverse complement strand
AAAAAGGGAAGTTGAGTCCAAGATATGTTGGTCCTTATGAGGTGATAAAAGGGTTAGCAAGGTAGCTTATGAGTTGAAGGTGCCTAGTGAAATGAATTTGGTTCATCCGGTGTTCTATGTCTCTATGTTGAGAATATGTGTTGGTGATCCTAATGCTATTGTGCCTCTTGATGTTATGGGGATTGTTGAGGATAACTTGACCTATGAGGAGGTTCCAATTGAGATTTTTGATAGGGAAGTGAAGAGATTGAGGAACAAGGAGATGGCATTAGTTAAGGTCCTTTGGAGGAACCAATAAGTCGAAAGTGCTACATGGGAGGTCAAAGATGACATGCAAAAGCGGTATACTTATCTTTTCCACTCCACTTAAGCCTAAGGTACTAATTTTAAGTACCCTATATGATTTCAAGTCTTATATTTCAGCCCCTATGTCATTGATGTGCATTCATGTTTAAGTTGGCAAACTTATGATTATTTTACACTTATGTTGAAACTTTGAAAATTGTGTTTTACATGTAATGTTGCATCCTTGTTGGGGCTGATTTGCTTATGATCACTTTTGTCGTGTAGGTCTCTTTTACATTCAGGGACGAATGTCCCAAGGGGAAGATATTGAAATGACCCCCCCAAAAAAAGGTTCCCTCAAATATGCCTCGGAATGCCCAAAATTTTACATTTCATATATCTCAAAATTCATATGCGATATCAAAAATTTGACTTCATATTCTTGTTCAGGGGGTCAAAATTAGGGGAAGAAGGGTCTAACCCCAATTTAAGAGCAAACGAATAATAATTTCAATTTTCTAAAAATCGCTTATCTAGTTCTGTCCGCGATGGTACCGCGATGCGCCTCCATCGCAGACATATGTTAATTCAATCTCCGTGACAAGTCCACAATGTAGACCCGTGTAGTTTCTGCCCAGTTATTTTTCTGTGCGGTCCAAGACTTCTGGGTCTTGGGCATAAGTGTTCCCAAACTTGTTTTTACCTATATTTAGCCATATTTCACCCTCATATCATCCTAAACATTTCCTAATATCCTCTCAAACACTTAGCCATATTTTTCACTCCTAAATTCAAGTCTCAAAACCCTCATCCGGAACTAAGGATTTCATTCAAGCTTCAAGTCTTCATTTTCAATCTTCATCAAGAGCTTTCTCAAAGCTAAAGTATGTAGGTTTTAGCCATTAGGTCCTTCCACCCATAGTGCCCTAATCTCCTTTTTACTCAATTCACATGATTTAAAGTTGATTTTACTAATGGGTTTACTAGTATGAACATGTCTATGAACTATGTTAAAGTTATGTAAAGTGTGGCTGTTTTGCTTTGTTTTGAGTTATAAATCTTGGATGTATTGTAAGATTCGATAAGGGGTTTTAATGTATATTTATTAAGGGTATTGCAAGGTGTTGATTGATGGTTTTACGGTGGATTTACTTGCATAATTCCATATTTATATTTCATGGTTTTATACTACTATTTCACACCCACCACATGTTTGATAAAATATCCGGTTATAGTTTCTTGAGGAAATGAAGGCCCAAAGCATAAGATATGATATGATTGATGTTATGATGATGAAAGAAGCTTATGTGTATGATATAATCTATATAAGGTGTTGCATTAGACCATGCCTAATCCAGGGGGACTAAGAGTCCGGATAACCTAGATGGGGGTTCATACTCATCAACCTAGTGAGAGGTTTCTACCTCACTACCAGGGTGATAGGGTGGAACCATCATCAACCTAGATGCGGGTTTGTACTCATTAACCTAGTGAAAGGTTTGTACCTCACCACCTAAATGATTGGGCGACATTATCACCAACCTACCAAGGGGTTTGTACCTTGGAAAGCTAGCTTGGTGTCTTCTACACATATGATATCCTATATGAGTATGAGTCACTTGATCATGTTTTACTTATGGATTGATCATACATACCATATTGTTATATTATGTTTATTGCCTACTGTTATGCATTTTGACTATGATGCCCACCTCTTGATGCATTGCATCTTACATACTTAGTACATTCAAATGTATTAACACATATTCTTGCGTACATGATTTCACCATGTAGGAACTGGAGCCCAAGTTGATCCTCCTCCTCCACGTGGCTAGTTCGGTACTACTCAAACTAGTTGGTGAGTCCTCTACTTTGGGGACCTTAGTCTATGTTCCTTTTATTATGTATTGAGACACTCTTCTTTATTTTCTATTTTGACTATGAGGGTGAGCCCAGTTGCTTTGTCTTGGGCCCCGCTCTTATCTAAGTATTAGAGGTGTTTGTTGGACATATTATGTATCTATGATATGAGCTTTGACTCTTTGTCTTTCGATCATGATTTATGCAAGCTTTCCCCTTAACCCCTTTCTCTTTATGTCTTTTATATGCTTTCACAACCAATGATATGTAATGATAAGTTAAGAGGCTTATTTGGGGTTCCTTCAGGTTCTCCATTTGCCATGTCACATCTAGGCCCAAGGCTTGGGTCATGACAGTCCACAATGTCATATCTATTTAGAGTCTTTCTTTATGGGTGTTTTTGCACCACACTTATAATTCAGAAGCTATAAGGCATTTAGGGATGGTTACAACTATTTCACTTAATGGATCATGCTATAAAGCAAATCCGTAGGAACATATGAAATTCAAATCATGCTTTTTTATTTTTTTATTTAACAGGCTGCTTATCTTAGGATATGGCACAATGTGAGATAGGTATGAATCTGAGGGAAGGTACCAGTCATTCCTCTCCTAGTCAAGGAGATATAGTTCTCATGGGGGCATACAAGGAGTCTCCAGTACCCATAGTACCAGCTTCCCTACACCTTTTGAGGCCCAAGGAGATACAGTGCCCCAGCCCTACCAAACATTGAAGAGCAGGGGATGAGGAGGCAGTTCAGCTGCTCTTGGGAAGGTCAACCGAGAACCCCCTAATTGGTTCCCCCAAAATTGAACTTCCTCATTATGCGTCCCCTTATAAGGAACATCATCCTGAATGGCTCCTCCATAGTGCCAACAACATTCACATTCTTCCTATTACCTCAAATAACATGTTTGATAAAAAAATCCAACTGCATTATCATTTTTGCCATATTTGCATCTCTCTCATGATCTTTTTCGAGCTGCTCATTAGTCAAACCACAAAAGAGTTGTATGACAAGGTTGTCTCTCATATGCTAAGAGTTATTTATCGTTGTCATGTCATCAAGGAGGGCTAAAGCAGTTATGAAAGTCTAGCACACGATTCCACCCTGAAATAGTTAGTTAGTTATTCCTTTCTTGACAATATCAAGGCTTCGGTAAAAGTATTGAAGCAATAGATGATCTGGCAACCCATGATTAGGGCATTGTAGAAAAGCTTTTGAAACCTCAACCATGTATTATGAAGTGGTTCACTATCTACCCACTACTGTCTCGCTGCTTCAACATCTTGGAAGGAGGAAAAAAGCTTTCAAAAAATGCATCAATCAGTTCCTCCCAAGTTGTGATTGAGTCTCTAGGTAACTCCACTAACTATGAGGTTGCTTCCCTTACCAAAGAGAATGGAAACAACTATAGATGAATGGACTCCTATGAGATACCTTCGAAGGAGAAAGGACCACACATACCCAAAAAGTTTTGAATATGATCATGGGGATCCTCATGAGAAAGACCCCAAAGAACCCCTTCAATTGCAACAACTGCAGCATAGTAATTGTGACAAGGAATACAATATTGCCTGCAACAGGAGCCCATCGAATGGCTCCAACACTCTCCAATTGATCCCAATTAACATCATTTAGATTCCTATGTCATCATCCCTAACTATACTCCCTTGAGTGGTCATATCTTCACTTATATTTGGCAACAAAATAAAAGAAAAAGAAAAATGAGTAAGTAAGCTCACCTACAAAAAAATTAGTTCGAAACATCACTTCTAAACTAGAATTACTATACTATTTCCCATAAATGATGCCATTTTGATATTGTTCAAGCATACTCCAAAACAATTTATAGGTACAACAACCGCTATTTATATGCCCAACGTGAGTTGGGGTTAAATCCCATGAGGAATGTTGAATGATTTTTAGTCCATAGTAATGCTTGATCTAATTAGTTATAGGTTAATAAAATAGAAGAAAAGACTGATTATATAAGGTTTTAAATGAAAATTAACTAAGATGAGTGAAACACACTGGAATTTACTCATGATAAGGGAGCATGCGAGGGGTGTGCATAGTTGATATTGAATCAGTTGTTTGGGTCTTAACAGTTGAATATTAAGGTTAATCTAGCATGGGTAGAAGGGATAACTAGTAACTACAATCACTTTGAAATCAAAAGTAATATCTCCATGTGAATCTACCACGATCTCGCATGCAAAATCACAAAAAATACCTTAAAGAATTCATGCAATTAGTTAGCTAAACAATCCCAAATCTTAGTAAGATGAAGCAAAATAGGACTTCAGCCCAAAATCAACTTACCCACAACTATTATGCAACTTACCCACTTCAAGTATCCAAGATTATGTAATAAATGAAGATCAAAATATAAACTCCGAGTTTACAACCTTGGGTTTTCAATTATACATAGCAAGAAGCATAAATCAATATCAATTAATATAAAAATATTTAATATATTAAAGACCATACAAAGATTTAATAGTCATTTACTTACCTACTCCCAACATCGGGTTTTAGCCTATCGCAGCAAAAGATTAAGAAAATATATGTAATGTATTCTCCATCATTTGAGGTTTGAATCTACAATGACAATGGCAATAAAATTCTTTCTTCAACCTTCAAATCACCAAGTGTCCACATGTGCTTACCCATGTATATCAAGAATGTTCAATATGGAAAGTAAACTGAGATTGTTCTCTGCAAAAGTGTACTCAAAATTATTAAGGATTTTCACCTCGAAATGCAGTTCAACAATGTAAGTTATGCACCACCGACCCATTCGACAGTGTTGCCAAACTACACATATGCCACTTAGTTGTGTTTCTCAATCTCCCTTCGATGGTGAACCTTTTTTACTACTAAACCTACTCAACAGTACGCCAATCTACTCATTGGTCACTAAGTTGGCAGTTCTCTTTTGGTCTCTTGTTTGATAGTTAGTGGTAATTGGTGGTCAACAATTAGACTATCTTTCACACTTCACAGTGCGTCGAGTTACTCTTCCATCACTTATATGCCACTATCCCTTGGGGTTCAATGCTGGTAATTAGGTGATGGGTATGGCCGTATGGCTATTCGCCAAATTGCATTGGCAACATGATTTTGTATGCCTTTTGTACCTTTTTGCCTATTTTGTCTTATTTTTGTCTCAATTATCCTTGAATCCTTCTTGGTCACTAAACTTAACATTTCACAAAATATTTAGTTAGTTTTCAAGGTAATAACATACATTGAGGACACTATTTTACTCTTTTTAAGTCCAAATATGAGTCCATATCCTGGACTCATCATCCAACTCACAGAACATTACACCTTCTTACTAGAATTATTATTTTAAGGCTATTTTTGGGGATGGTAGATACTTGCAATATTATTTTTTCTTGCCTTGTAGCCTAATTTTGTACATGATTCTTGTGTATAAATTGAGCATATTAGCCTTAGTTAGGCTTAGGCTAGTTGAAGCCATAGACTTGAAACCTTTCTAGACTTCCTAAGCATTAATTCCTCTTTTTGGCATCATTTTAGATGGCTTAGATCCTTGTAGACTGATATAGCAAAATTGACTATAATAAATAGGGGCCTTATCTAGGCAATAACGTCACTTCTATGACTTACCATCCATAAAACTCAAATTTATGACTTTATTTATTTCGTTAGCATAACAGAGCCCTCATCTTGTAGTTTGATTCAAAATACCTGTTTAGGTTTTGGTAGACATAGTTTCCATATGTAGTTAACACGAATACTCCTAGAAGTCATCTTGATACCTTAGGTGAGCAATATGATTTACCCTCAGGCCACGGCACCTTATTACCTTTCAATGAGCGTTTGGATTTATGCTTCGACCTCAACATCAATAGACTTACAATAAGCATCCAGATTCAAGCTCTAGCCTTACTTCAAGAGATAATCTTAGGGAGCATATGAATTTATGCTCTGACATCAACTCCATAAATTCTCTCGGTGTGCATCCAAATTTATGCTCTGACCTCATCAATTCTTCCTGTTATTTTTGAGTCTGAATATGAAATTCTAGTTCTATGATCTCAATCTTGGCCTGTGAATTTGGTTCTTAGTAGATTTAACTATTATGTGCACCCATTAGGCTTATAGGGGTCTATTCAGATTATTGCTCTTATTTATGCACAAGTATACCTCCTAGACTTATGAGAGCTCAGTTGGAGTTAGTTACTTTAGGATTCTTAGTTCTTTTGAACATATGAATACTTTTACTATTTTACTCAATTGGCCTATGATGCCCATACTATACCTTTATCTCGTACTCATATTACACTCACCCTCTGCTTTCGTGATGTAGGGCCAAGCACTAGTCATTGATGTGCTATCAAAATATAATACTTTTGATGCTTAAAACTTAAAATTTTGTGTGTTCTCAATGCGATGGTAGTTGCTTTTATGTGTTATGTTTGCAAAATTCCAAGGTTGGCCTTGATTTTGGAAAAAAAATACAAAAATTGCTATTTTTGATGCAATACGAGACCCTTTACGGGTAGTATATCACTCTATGGGTTGCGAAATAGTTTCGTGGACAATTCTAATGAGGAGCTGATTTTTTGATGTTTATTCTATGAACATGTAGATGAGTCATAGATTGATTTACGAGTCGTAGAACATGGTTCGTGCCCTAAAGATCAAAGATGAGGACTTTCTGAAGATTCATCAAACGAAACCCCTCTACGGATCGTAAACCACTTTACAGGTTGTAGAGGAGGTGTCTTAGACTTGAAGTCCAGTTTTCTGGCACCTCTGTACAAGACCTGAGTTATGGGCCGTGGAATGCAATACAACCCGTAAACTCCTTTTATGAGGCGTGCCGACCAGTTATCCTATTATGCTTAGAACATGTATTTTAAATATAATAAATAGGGTTTTCAGGTTATTTTTTAGAGGTTTTCGCACAGTACACAAAAAACTCAGTAGTTAGAGAGAGAAAATAGTGAGATTATATTGGAGAGTTTTTAAGAACACTTGTACTTTGATTTCATCTTTAATCTTGTTTCTCTTCAAAGTTAGATTTGCTTGTTCTTAATTCAATTGTATAAATGCTATATTATGTTATTCCAATTTATAAGTCTTACATCTACACAATGTATGAGTAGCTAGATCCATAATTAGGGTTGTGGGAACCATGAAGGACTAACAAGGTAAACTGAGTAATTCATAATTCTTGGAAATTGTGCATACATGCATTAATTAACTCTATTTGTTTTGCATGTTTTCTGGTGGTGGCCAACATTTAATAATGTCCAATATAGAGATGGGCCAAGTAACATAGTGAAATTGCCTCTCACCTTTGACCAAGGGGCTTGGTGAACTTAACTTACCATCTTGCATGCTACACTAGAAAAAGTTAGGTAATCCAGTGACACTAAGTTGGGGAATCATGGGGAACACAATACACTAGTTTCTTTCCATATTGATTTAACTCTTGTATTAGATTTATTTTCTATTGATTATTGCAAATCCCCCCCACCCCATCCCTTTTTGGGAAGTAAGCCGATTAATCACTCAGAGTGCAATCATTGAATTCTCTTTAGTCTACATATTCCCTTGGGTTCGACCCTAACCTTGGTTAGGTTCTATTTTTTGACAATGACTGCTTTATCCTAAAAAAGGAGGTGCAACTTGAGAGACATCAATATTTTGGCGCCATTGCCGAGGAATATGGCTAGACTTTGTTAGATCATAGGGATTTAACTATTGATCCTTATTTTCCATATTTTACATTTGTTTTTGTTGTTTTTATTTTCTTTATAAGGTGTAAGTGTAGTGTATGTGCAACTTGTGAAGTCAAGGCAAACCCTTGACTCTGTTTAGCCGAGAGATCCACAAAACATTGAGGAGAATGACCCAAGATAATGCCAATAACATGGCCAATGCAGCTCTGAACAGAAATGAGAATGAAAATATTGATCATGAGAACCCACCTCCTTTTGAGTACATTACTCCATAGCCTCATGATTTCAATGCCAATGCTTATCAGTGGAACTAATGCTAGCTAAATCCTATGGCTATGGAGGTGAATGGAGCTATTGTGTTTCCACTACTAAAGATGGAAACAAAGTTCATAGTCTCGAGTGGGTTGCTTTAGATGCTATCGAACAGTGGGCTACTTGCAGGCTTACCATCAGAGGATCCCTATTGCGATCTACACAATGTTACTTTCATCTGCAAGAGTGTAATGAGAACACATAATCTATTTATGGATATTATGGGAATTTGTGTCTTTCCATTATCTCTTACAGGCAATATAATATTATGTCTATCTAAGCTCCCGTAGAGTTCAATCACTAGCTGGGCTGAAATGCAGAAGGCCTTTTTAGAGAGGTAGTTCCCTAGATCGGAGAAGCTCAAGCTGAAAGACCAGATCAACAACTTTGAGCAGTATTCTGGTGATTCGATCAGCACTACTTGGGAGGGGTTCACCAAATACTTGAGAAGTGTCCCGGGCTAAGGAATCGCTGACAATGTCCTGGTTGAGATTTTCTATCAAGCCCTAGATGCAAAAAGTCAAGCATGTGCCGACACCATCTTGGGAGCTCTATTTGTAGGGCAACCCTTCACAGAGATTGCTGAGCAAGTGGATACGGTGGCCAAGCTGAATCATGTGTGGAGGCTAATGAAAGAACTCCCAAATAAATGCTCGGGTGTGGCCGACATAACTCCAAAGCAAGCAAAATTAAATGAGAAGTTCATGAGGATGCTTGCTCAAAGTAATGCCAATATGGTGATGCTGGTGTGGCAGACACGAGAACTAACTAGGGCAAGAAGCATCCAAGAAAGTTACCGCACCACGCAGAGGGGATGAGAAGAAGACACTAAGGGAGACCGCAAGAATGGCTACAGGAGTGGCCATTGTATGCCTCTGCACAATCATAACACAGGGTTTAGGAACCCCAAAATTATGGAGATACCAAGCCAGTTATTAAGAAATGCCGATGCACAGTATGAGACCTTGAGGGAGATTAGGTCTGACATTGTCAGTATAAACCAAAAAATTAAGCACTATTTTGTCATGATCAAATGGCTCAACCGTTAGTTTAGACACATGTCAGCTCATCTAAATCAGATTTAGAGAGGTATAATAATCGACACCACAACTCAAAATCTAAAGGGCACCGACTGATATAAGATGAAGAAGATGTATGGTTAGGGGAACACCCCCAAACCTTTTATAGATACTGACAAGAAAGCATAAAAGCTCGAGGAAGTCTGAGTACTTAAGTCATTTATGTCATGCCGTGATAATAAATTAGGCGCTGCTTGGGATCCAACCCAAAGTGGATACTGGCGCTTAGGCACCCAGGTATGATTTTTGACCTTTTATGTTTTGTTTGCTTAATTTTGTGCATTGGGGACAATGCACATCTTTTTCGATGGAGTGTGGGTTATTATGGCCTCAATGAAGTCTGAGTTGCTTAGGTCCATAACTACCTCAATTTTTATCCCGAGGTTCTCTTGCCTGTATTCTTTTTCCCCGTGGATATTTATTTTCTATTGAACCAACATGTTTAGGATGTTTAGGTAGTGTTTGTAACATATAGTACTAGTACAAGTGGCATATAACATGTTTTCTTTTTGTGTTTTATTTGAAAAATAATACCTACCAAAACTTATGATTAGTAGTTTCGATAGTAACCATACATGTTTAAGTGTGTTGACAATACTTGTCCTGATAAGTGAGGATAAATTGAGATAAAATGCATGATCTGAAAGTAGTTTGTTGATAATATAGTCAGTGCCATGTGGGTGTGACCTTTAAATTGCTAAATTCATGTGTTATATGCTAATTCAGAACTTGCCCTGTTACTTTAAGTTGGACTATAGATTAGTTGAATTAGAAAAGGATCTTAGGCCATTTTTTTAAAAACACCACTTAGCCTAAGTGACCAACCAAAAGTGCAATCTATCATTGTTCCTAATAATTGAGCTTATTATGTACCTATTCTTTGCAAACACCTGATTAACCTATCCTTGTTAGTTGTAAAATCATAAAATTGGCCCTGGTCCTTCCTTGAACATTATGCACCTTGACTAAGCCAAGAAGTCTAAGTTGAGGGTGGCTTCCAAAAGTGGCCCTAGTTCTGAGGATGGATATTGCGCACCTCAACACAGGCCAAAAGCTTAAGTGAGGGTGGTGGTGTAAGGATGAAACACAAATATAAGGGGGAAGTTAGGGATACATAGAAAAGGAAAAAAATCATATATTAGGTGCAAGAAAAATAAACGATGCCTTAGTTGTGAGTTAAAGAGAAAAATAAAAAGAAAAATGAAGTGTAAAAACAAGGCAAAAGGCTGAAAAATGAAAGGAAAACACCTAGAAAATCTTGAAATAGGAGAAAGGGATAATGAGATAGAAAATAACAGAGTTGGTAGGGAAAAAGAGTAGGAAAAAATTGTGCGAGGAGGGCCTTTAATCACTATATTCCCAAAATACCATACCAAAGCCCCTGGACCTACATTACAAGCCTAGAAAGTCCTAGAGTGATTCTAGTCCAATTAGTTGAAGGTCTTAATGATGCGTATGGGGGAAAGTCTATGGTATTAGGCATGATACACGAATATCTTTTATGAGAGTGAACGATTTTGCGTAGTTCCAAGGTTATAATGAAAACATCTTTGAGTGTCAGATATGTGACTTCTTTTTATGAGGGCACTTGTATTGCATTATTAGCATTATACTTGTTCATTAATTATGGATTGTTGATAGTATCTCACTTGTCATAGTTGTGTTGTCACATACACTAGTCTGTGTTGGTTTGCTAGAGGGATATTTAATCCTGTTTTGAAAAAGTGGTGTGGGTATTTGCGTTGAAGATTGATATGATGTATGTCATTGGGTTGATGTTTGTGTGTTACTATATTACCTATATTGATTGAGTCTATCGCTTCAGGACAAGTAACAATTTTAAGTTGAGGGAATTGATGTGCTGCCAAAATACAATACTTTTGATGTTTAATACTTGGAATTTTTTGTGTTCTCAATGCGATGTTAGTTGGTTTTATGTGTTTTTGTGTTATGCTTGTAGGATTCCATGGTTGGCCTTGATTTTAGGAAAAAATACAGAAGTTGTTGATTTTTGATGCAAGATAAGACCTTATACAGGCCGTAGGTCACTCTACAGGTCGTGAAGTGGTTTCGTGGACAATTCTAGTGAGGGGTTATTTTTCTGAAGTTGATTCTATGAACATGCAGATAGATTGTAGATTGACTTATGAGTCGTAGAACATGGTTCATGCCCTGAAGATAAAAAATGAGGACTTTCTGAAGATTCATCAGACGGAACCCCTCTACGGATCATAAACCACTTTACAGGTTGTAGAGAGGGTGTCGTAGACTTGAAGTCCAATTTTTCAGCAACACTATATGAGACCTCAGTTATGGGACGTGGAATGCAATACGACCCATAAACCCCTTTTGTGAGGCGTGCCGACCAATTATCCTATTATGTTTAAGACATGTATTTTAAATATTATAAATATATTTTTTAGGTTATTTTTTAGAGGTTTTTGGATAGTACATAGAAAACCTAGTAATTAGAGAGAGAAAATAGTGAGATTATGTTGGAGAGTTTTTGAGAACACTTTTACTTTGATTTCATCTTTAATATTGTGATTTTGTTTCAAGTTGGATTTGCTTGTTCTTAATTCAATTGTTTAAGTGCTATATTATGTTTTTCCAATTCATAAATCTTGCATCTACACAAAGTATGAGTAGCTAAATCCACAACTAGGGTTATGGAAACTATGAAGAACTAACAAGGTAAAATCGGGTAATTTATAATTCTTGGGAAGTGTGCATGCATGTATTAATTAAATCTATTCATTTTGCATGTTTTCTGGTGGTTACCAACATTAGAAGCCGTCTTGTGTTACTGATTGAACCAAGGTAGTAATGAATAGAAAAAGAGATTAATTAACATGATTTAATTTATATGTTCTCATCTAATCAACCAAACTGGGACAAGGGGAGGTTGTACTGGGACTAATAGGTAAGGGTTAGTAATCCATATTATGGAGATGGGCTAAGTCATGTAGTAAAATTTGCCTCTTTCCTGGATCAAAGGGTTTGATGAACTTAACTTACCTTCCTGTATGCTACCCATTAGAAAAGAATTAGGTTATCTGATAATACTAAGTTAGGTAATCATGGGAAACACAATACCATAGTTTCTCTCCATATTTATGTAACTCTTGTATTAATTAGGTTTATTTTCTATTGAGTAAACCCCCCCTTTTTTGGAGAATTAAGTCGATTAATCACTCAGATTGCAATAATTGAATTCTCTTGAGTCTACGTATTCCCTTGGGTTGGACCCTAATCTTGGTTAGGTTTTATTCCTTGATAACGTCCTCTTTATCCTAAAAAAGAAGGTGTAACTTAGGCGACATCAGTCATTAACATTGATTATTTGAGCCTGCAATAGTCATATCTATAGACAAGGGTGAGTGCCTTACATTTTGGATTATTATAGTCTCCTTCAGTTTCTGTGGTCCATCTTTTTATCTATTTTGAGAATAGCTTGATATGTAGATATTTTATTTTTTTGACCACTTTTGGGGCTTGTATCTATCTTGTAGTAGCTTTGTACTTGTGACTTCTAGGTTTTGGAAGGGATCATTTGGGTTGTATGTATGTATTTAGTTTTTTTTCTCTATTTTATTTAATTGATCATTTAAACTGCTAGTTTCTGCTTAATATGTACCCTTAAACCCATTACTAGCAGGTTTAAGTTATGGGTTAGGTTACTTCCTGGTGAGTTATGGTAGTTGCCAAAATAATACAAGAAATCAGGCTGTGACAGTAATCTCCTTGAATAGTAGGACAATTCAAAGTAAAGAATTGGAGGAGATAATGGTGGTGTTGGCTAGTTAGGATGTGAATATTTCTAGATTAAATGCTCAGCTAGTTCAGGCACAAAAGGATAGACTAGGTTCGAGTGAGATTTCCATGTTGTAGACCTAGAATGATAGTTTGTCTATTGAAGTGATGAGTTTTACTCAGCTGTTGTTGGAAACCCATGTAGATGGAAATGCTAGAATGTCTCTCCTTCTCTAATCCTTAGCATCCAAACGCCTTTCCATCTAAATTCCATCTTTCCTTCAGTCTTATCTCTTTTGTTCTCTATGGCAAGTAAGCAGTGGTAACTACTTCTTCGCTTTGGTTCTTTGGCTATGCTACCCCTTATTTCTTACTGAATGTTTATGTTTTGTGTCTACCATCTTGGCTCTTTTTATGTGATTTTACGCATGCTAATGTGTTACCCTAGTGGCAATGAATTCTTTCCTTAATTCATTCTTTCGGTTAGTTTACTGTGACTTTGTTTATGATGCCAAAAGGGGAAAAATTGTTTGTGTTCTATGTTGATTAGTTAAGTAAGGAAGTGTATTGTTAGAGGGAGTAGAATTTAGGGGAGAATAGAATACTTGATAGGGGGAAGCTCAATGGCAAAAAGAACACAAGGTCAGAATAGTTTGTCTTCATCAAAATGAGAGAAAAGGTTATTTCATGTTTTGATGACTTAACAAACTATTGGACCTGATAGATAGGATTGGTCCCATGTACGCATTAGTACATTTGAATGTACTAAGTATGTAGGATGCATTGGTCCCATGTACTCTAAATGTTAATGACATAATAGGGGCCAGCTATAAAGGTTGGCGTTGTCTGTTGTGGTTGATGGAAGTATAATAGAGTATAATAGATTGTTCAGCTAATCAAAGGACACTAGGTTACTCTTGTCTACTAGTTAATACTCATTCTTTAATAAGAGATTACCTAGTTTTTCCATAATAAGGTTTTAGCAAGAAATAACTAATTTTCACTCTCCAGCAAGAATAACTACAATAAGTGAAGGGACCTAATCCAAGTAGTTCAAGAAGAATTCCTTACTCAGTGTGTTTTGATATGTATATTGTGTTCTGTACATTATAAGATCAGTTGCTAAGTTATAAAGGAAAATTTATCATTTCTCATGGCATCAAAGTTGATGTATCCTTGGCAGAGTAAGCTTTGAGGAAGGTATTGAAGTATACACTAAGTTGAGTTAGTTTGTGTAGTGGGCAATAGAGATATTGCTTAGGATCAGGTCTTGAAATAGAGTTATTGCAAGGGAAGAGGTGGAATGTTTAAGTTATGATTACAAGAGTCTATTATTAAACTTTGTATCTTTACATTAGTGAAGTTGGTTGTGAAATCTTGTGGTACAGGTCGTGACTTTTCCTCCCTTGTGCAAAGAGGTATTCCACGTAAAATCATGTGTTCTGTTTACTTGTTTTTCATCTGCTCTTACATCGTTATTATGTCAAGAGACCTAGTCCCTAATTGTAGTGGACACATACATTCTAAACATTACTCTTTCCTTCCACACTTGTGTAGATTCGAGCTCGAACCTGCTTGTTAGACCTCCTTCTTGTTCATCTGAGGTTATTCTAGGAGATATTGAGAGGTTGTTGTTTGTCATTGAGTGGACCCTCTTTTTACTTCATTTATTTTTTGTTCTATTTGAGAATCAAAGACACTGAGACTTGTATTTTACTTTCAATTTCGCATTTTTATTAGTGGTTTGTATACGTGATATCTAAATTTTTGGGGGTTGTATTTAGAATGGCTAAGTTTGTACTCTTATGCTATTTACGTTTAAGTTCCTTTTACTTATTTTTTATTTTTGTTTGCTTTTGGCTTACTTCTTTTGGTAAAAAAAGATGAGTGCCATCATAGCCATTTCGAATCGTGATAATAGACAAGATAAACCAACTTATGTCTTGATATTTATAGGACAATGTAAGAAAGGTTGAGTACGAATCATAGCAATGATTTCTTAAATGAAACGCCCCAAAAAGTGCCTGAAAATATGCCTCAAAAATGCATAATTCGTAATTTCTGTATATCTCAAAATTCGTGTGTGATATCAAAATTCAACTTCATATTCGTGATCAGGGGATAACATTGAGTGAGAAATGGGTCTAACCCCGATTTTAGAGCAACTGTTTCAAAATTTGATTTTCCAAAGTTGACGAAAAATAGAATCCATCCGCACCCCTGGCGCGATGTGGCCAGTGTGACTTGTACATTTTGTTGCCAGTTTTTCTAGTTCGCTCCAAGGCCTTAGGGTCTTAGGCGTAAGTCTTCCTATGTGTAAAAATACCTATACTTAGTCGTTTGTAAACCCCATATCATTCAAGACATTCCCTAAAACCCTCTCAAACACTGAGCCAAATATTTAATTCAAAATCTAGTGCCCCAAACTCATTCCAGATCATAAGGAATTCATTCAAGCTTCAAGTTCTCATTTAAATCTTCATCAAGGAAATCTCCAAAGTTGAGGCATGTGGGTTTAAATCATTGGATTCTTTCACCTATGGTGCACAACCTTCCTTTTTATGTAAATTGCATGTTCCTAAGTTGATTTACTTGTGGATATTACTCATTTTGAACTTGATTATAACCTATGTTGGGGTTTCATAAGATATGATTATTTTAACATGTTTATTTGATGAGTGGTCTTAATGTATCTTGCATGATTGTGTTACCAAGTGTTGGTGGGTTATTTATACTAAGTTTTCTCACATGATTTCTGTCATGATCCAAGCCTAGGGCCTAGATGTGACACGACGCAAGGGGAACCCAAAAGGACCCCAAGCAAGCCTCTTAGAACATCATTACACATCCTTGGTCACGAAAGCAATAAAACAAGCATCAAAAAATATAAATTAGGACAACCAGGGCTAAGGGAACACTTTTGTATCATAGACATCAAAAACAATAGAGTCAAGGCTCATAGCTTAGATATATAATATGTCTAATAACACCTCTACTACATAGATAAGAGCGGGGTCCATGACAAGCAACCAAACTCACCCTCATAGTCAATATATAAACAAAAGAAATATAGTTTTAATAGATAGCAAGAGATCATAAGCAACATCCCCGAAATGGAGGACTCAACAACAAGCTTGATAGACAATCGTACTAGC
>BAUE01085337.1:0-16136 GCA_000787875.1 Solanum virginianum | reverse complement strand
ACGTTAGTTTGTATATTATGTACGTATGCTATGTATATTGGGCGGTTTAACCGCAGCGGTGACCTTGTCGGCCCACGTATATTTATATATATTTGTACTGTTTGCTAGGGTGTTTCTGTATGCAGGTGGTTAGTTAGTAAAACAAAGAAAACTCTGCTGAATTTTCGGTAGATAAGTTGGGTGTTATAATTGGATTCTGGTTTAGTATGCGTGTTTGGGCGCCCCAATTGGGTACTAGTCGCGGCCCATGGGTTGGGTCGTGACAGTCTAACTCATCTTGGTCAATCATAGTATCTCTGTGATAGATAGACACTGTATAATCTCTATAGACTCCCTCGATAAGAATTGACTCATTAATAAAAGCAAAAACATTGAAAGGCTTAAGGAGACATTTGGGAAGGAACCCAAACTTAACAACCACATATGGTCACAAAAGACAAGGTCATACATGGATCAAGTAAAGTGTCACGACCTCAGCCTAAGACCTAGATGTGACACGACGAATGAGGAACCCGAAGAGACCCCAAACAAGCTTCTAAGCACACATAGTACATCCTTGGTTGCAGAAGCATAATAAGACAACAAGCAAATAATTCTAAGGGAAATGAGACTTCAGACTCACACTATAGAGATGTTATAGTGAAGAGGATCAACATGATCACATAGCATATAAAGACTAAGGGGGGGGGGGTAAGTATGACTCATGATATGGGGAAAGTAGGGACTTAGGACTTCCATATCATAGCAACAACAAGCATCAACACATAGAAGGGAGATACAGACTAAGGGAAGTCTTTTATAATTACATAATCATCATAGGAATAAAACTTATAGCATACATAAACATATATCCAATGACACCTCTAATATGAGTGGAACAGGGGCCAAGACATCTCATGAGCTCTTCCTTAAAAGTGAGTACTCAAAAGTAAATATTCTTAATAAGCATGAAATTTTCCCGAAATGGAGGATCACCAATAGAAATCTTTAATCAATCCGTCTAGCTATGAGGGAGTGGATGAATAGGAGCTCCAGTCCATACATGGTTAGATCATGTAGGCAGAAGTATGAATTAGTACTTGAAATATACTATGTATGTAGGATGCAATGCGACAAGAAATATAAGCTATAATTAAACAATATGCATAATCATGGTCAATGGATATAAGATCAATATGACATGCATGATCAATGCTTATGTCAAAACATGCATGGAGATAGTCAAACTTTCATAATATATCATACATATATGGGAGGAGATCTTAATCGACATATAAAACCATACGAGTTACTAGATAGAGTCCCGATGTTGCCTCCACATCGAAAAGGAGTGGTCTACTTGCCAAGGTAAACCATACCCCACCACGGTGGGTAACTTGTCCTAGTTGGATTCACTAGTAAAAGCCTATGCACATAGTTGTGAGACCAAAACTTTATATAAGGTCTCCTTGGGTCGAGCCCCCACCTTAAGCCTAATTGGTGCTAAGTTTATTCCGACAAAATACTTGACATAACAATAAGTGTAATCATAATAACTTGTAAAAACATAACAACATGATAAGAGTGACTCATTCATATATTTGATCCCTACAAATGAGCATTTACCTTGCACTAGAGGGTAAAATATTTCATAAACCTGACCCCTTCTAGTGGACATTGCTTTACACACGAGGTTAGAACATGTAATATACTTGACCCCTTCTAGTGAGCATTATTCATTCACAAAAGGGTAGAACATGGCATAAGGGCTTAAAATCTTGCTTATAAATCATAGGAACTTTTCATGAGTTTAATACATGCTTGGAGCCCCTAATTTATCATAACATTCTTGTCTTGCAACTCATGCAATAATCTTTTATCAACATAAGATTTCTTATCATTTAAATTTAATCAAACATATTGAGTGTATGCAATTTAGCTTTAAAATCATGAAATACATGAGTACTAGACATGGATGATGTAGACATGATTAGTAGAAAAACATTCAAAACAACCCACCAACATATAGCAAAACTCTTAGTTTGGGTGTCATGAAATCCATCTTAAAAATCCATAAGCTTTCATAGTTTTCATAGTTCATATCATGCATAGATTCAATAGTCATAAATCAAATCATAAGATAGCCTTGAAAAGATGTTCATGCATAATCATATCAACACTTGATGAAATCAAACATAATTCATGTTCATAATGCATAATAAGAAGTACCCATAAAGTATTAATCCTTAAAATCATCAAATTTCATATAAAAAGAGAGTTGAGCTTCATGAGTGGAAGAACCCATGAGTGAAGACCCACATACCTTAAACTTGAAATTTCTTGAAAGAAAACTTAAGAAAGACTTGGGGTTTCACTTGCACGTGCTCTTGAAATCCAAAAAGAGTTATTAAGAGTCTTTAGTTTAGTTAAGGGATTTAGTGAATACTAAAAATGTTTTTGGGAGAGTTTTAGTGGGGATTAGAGATAAAAATAATGGAACAATGGAGGATTCCTATCTATAAGAGTGTTGGGTTATTACCCAATTTCTCTCAGCTGAAACGGAGAAGGTTCGAAGAATTTTGACCTATGGTGAACCTATTAGCGATGCGAACTCGTTTTTGTCAAGGTCATTCTTTTGTGAAGTTTATTTTTTTCTTGTTTTTTCCTAGGAATGAATTTAGTCCATTTTTGTACTATGGGGGACCAAGTCCATGACGTAAATTGATTGCATACTCTTCTGGTTAAGCCCCAAATCATCTGAAAATTATTTTTTGATATGGGTGACCTAAAAATTGAAGACCACCCTATTTCTACACAATTTTGCCTCTTGAAAAAGAATACGAAGTTGGATTTGTAAAATAATGCACGAATATTAATAAATTCAAGAAATACACTAAGGAGAATTATCTAAGTCACGTAGGAGGTGTTACAATATCTCTTCCTTGAGAACATTCGTCCCTGGATGTAATGAAAATGTACTTACAAACAGTGATTAGACAACTTTCAGCCCACATGAATGCATCAATGCAACTTAAACACCATTCTCATGAGAATTTCAAACTTATGCATCAAAACTTGTCACTTATGAGTATGTATGCATACAACATGACATAGAGGGGATGAAGTACTAGACTTGACACATAAACAGGATTAACTTATTACCTTAGGCTTGAATAGAGTGGAAGAGGTAAGGATATCACTTCTTCATGTCTCTTCTACTTCCCAAGTGACACTTTCAACTTGTTGATTCCTCCAAAGGACTTTGATGGATGCCACATCTTTGTTTCTCAACCTCTTCACTTGTCTATCCAATATTTCCACCGGAACTTCCTCATAAGTCATCTTCTACAACACCCACAACCTTCAATGGAACTATAGAACTTGGGCCACCTATACACTTCCTCAATATAGATACATGGAAGAATGGATGAACCATACTCATCTCTATGGGCAACTCCAACTCATAGGCAACCTTACCAATTCTCCTCAAGATTCTATAAGGCCCTACATATCTTGGACTCAACTTCCCCTTCTTGCCAAATCGAACTACATCCTTCATGCATGAGACCTTCAAATACACCCAATCATCAATATTAAACTCAAGATCCCTTATTCTCACATCTGTATAGGACTTTTACCTATTTTGAGACATCTTTGATATTTCCTTATCAACCTCACCTTCTCCAAAGCTTCCATAACCAAATCCAGACCTATCGAAGCCAGCCACTTCAAACCACCTAATCGGGGATCTACAACGTCTACCATATAAAGCTTCAAAGGAAACCATTCCGATGCTAAAGTGATAGGTATTGTTGTAAGCAAACTTGATAAGTGGAAGATACTCATCCTAACTACCTTTAAATTCCAAAACACAAGCCCTAAGCATATCCTCCAGAGTTTAAATGGTCCTTTCGACTTGACCATCCATTTGTGAGTTAAAAACTGTGCTAAGCTTTACTTTAGTACCAAGGCCTTTTTGGAAGGATCTCCAAAATTGTGAAGTAAATGAACACCACTATCTGAAATAATAGCCAATGGAACCCCATGCAATCTAACCAACTCATGAATGTACAACTTAGCATAATCGTTAGCACCATAAGTCATCTTAACCAATAGGAAGTGAGCCAATTTTTTCATTCTATCAATAATAACCCATATGGAATCAAAATGCCTCTTAGTCGTAGACAAGCCAATCACAAAGTCCATGTTAATTTATTCCCACTTCCAAGTAGGAATCTCTTTGTATTAGGCTAGGCCACCCGACCTTTGATGTTCGGCTTTGACTTGTGGGCAATTGTGACAACTGGCTATAAGCTTGGCAATATCACTTTTCATACCACCCCACCAATACACTTTCCTCAAATCCCTATGCATATTTATAAAACTAGGGTGAATAGAATAGGATGAATTATGTGCCTCTTCCTAAATCAAGTTCTTCAATTCATGAGTACACACAATCTACCTTGATATCTAAGGATACCATCTCCCCCTTGCCCTCTTTTACCAAAGCCTTGAACTTTAACAAAGCGAGGTCAAGGTCTTGTTTGGATTTGACCTCTTCAATCAAAGAAGATTTAGAACTATTAACAATCACCACACCACCACTTTCAACTTCATTCAATCTAACACCCAATCTAGCCAACTGGTGAACTTCCTTTGCTGATTACTTTCTATCACCATCAATATGAGCTATACTCTCTATAAACACTCCACATAGAGCATCAACCACAACATTACCCTTGATCAGATGATAATGCACACTCATATCATAATCCTTACGAAGTTCTAACCACCTTCTTTGCCTCAAATTAAGATCTCTTTAGGTAAACATATATTGGAGACTCTTGTGGTCGGTGAATACATCTGTATGAACCTTATACAAATAGTAACGTCATATTTTCAATGCAAATACCATAATCACTAGTTCAAGATCATGGGTAGGATAATTTTGCTCACACACATTTAGTTGCATAGAAGCATAGGTCATAACCTTGCCACTTTGCATCAATACACACCCTAAACCCTTCTAACCCCTCCGATAGAGCCAAGATAAGAGCGGATGTAAGCTTGTCCTTTAATGTTTGAAAACTATTTTTGCACTCATCGATCCAACAAATTTTGCCTTCTTTTGTGTCAATTTTCTCAAAGGAGAAGCATTTGAAGTGTCATGACCCAAGCTTAGGGTCTAGACATGACACGAAGAATGAGAACCCAAAGGGACCCTAAATAAGCCTCTTAGCATATCAATCACACATCCTTGATCGCAAAAGTAAAATAAACAACAACAAGAGATATAAATAAAAGGGAAGAAGGGCTAAGGGAAGTCTTTGATATTCATAAAAATATAAAGAGTCAAGCTCATTGTATAAGTATATCATAATATCCAATAACACCTCTAACATGGAATGGAGCGGGGATCAAGACACTTTCCGGGCTCACCCTCATAATAATAAGTGTCAACATAAAGAAGCCTCAATAGCAAGAGTAATGTAGATAATGTCCTCGGACTTGGGGACTCACTAGAGCTTATCTCCAGAGTATCAACTAGCCACGTGAAGCATGATCAAAAGGTGCTCCGGTCCCTACAAGGTAATATCAAATAGGCATAGAGTATGCATTAGTACATTTGAGTGTACTAGGTATGCGGGATACAATGCAACAAGACATAAACTAATATAGTCAAAATGCATAATCATAGGCAATAGACATATAATTTCAAGATGGCATGCATGATCAATGCTCATAATAAAACATGTTTGTAAATCATTCATCTTGCACAAATATATAACATACATATATAGGAAGTGACCTCAACCGACATAGACCAAGCAACTATAACTTGGACTCCGAGGCCTAACATCCCCTCGATTCAGGTGATCGGGCATGACACCCCCCGGCGAAGTGTGGTCTACTTGCCAAGGTAAACCAAACATGATAACACGAACTATATGGATCCACTAGTATAGCAAGGATAATAATCATAATCATATGCTAGAACATAGTTCAGAGACTAAAGAGTTTATGTAAGGACCCCTTGAGTTGAGCCCTCATCTTAAGCCTCAATCGGTGCTAAGTCAAATCCTACAGAATACTCAAAATAATCATAACTTGTATAGCTTGTAAGAAGCATGGGAACATGACATGAGTAGCTCTTGAAACATGCTTGACCTCTAGTAGTGAGCCTAACTTGAACATGAGAGTAGATCATAATCATACACGAACCCTTGCTTTAACATGAATGGCTCACAAGAGGTAAAAACCTTGAAATAGGGCTTAACTTGCTACTTGTAAAATACATACTTGAAAGCCCTTAATCATCATATAGTCACTTGACTGATACAAACCAAACAAAATTTATAATAATTCATACTTAGGTTGAAATGCCAAGATCAATGTTCTTGAAAGCCGTTAATCATCATATAGTCACTTAACTTGTAAATCATGAAATAGATCATCAATAACTTGAGAATTCTTGACTTGACATTTTATCAAATACATGGTGGGTTCATGATACTTGTTCAAAATTATGCAATTCAAGAGTGGAATAAGATGAGTAAACTTAATGCAAATCAACCCACCAATCATGTAGTAAACCCTCATGTAGGGTACCTTGAAATCCATTACAAAAGCTCATTATAAAGCATAACTTCATAGCTCAAAATATGTATAGTTCCAATAGATATAATCAAATCATGGTATAAGCTTGAAATAGATAGTCATGCATAATCAATCAATATTTTGATAATACCCCAACATAATTCATTCTCAATTTACATAATAAGAGATATCCATAAGTAGGGCTGGTTATTATTTGGTTCAAACTGAAAAAAACCGACAGAACTAATTTTTTTTAAAATTTTGGTTTTTGTTATTCAGTTTGTTTGGTCGGGTTCAATTTCAAATTTTAAAATTTTAGTAATTTGGTTTGGTTATCGATTTTAAGTATTTTTTATTCGGTTAATTAAAAAATTGAATTTTCTTATATATAACTATCAATTTAATAGGCCCAATTCTTAATATGTCTGGTCCAAACTGCAACAGAGTAGAGCAACGTGACACATCCCGCCACAATTTCGACCCAAAATAGTGCAAGAATATGTGCAGCATGCTCCGAAAGGCCCCGAAACTCTCTAGAATCATGCAGATGATTGAAGTGTAGGCTAGAGAGCCCTAGAAACTTCTAGAATGTTGTAGAAACGTGTAGTGGCAACTTGCATATGTAAATATCTTAGATATTTATTAGGAAGAATCTAGAGGATCAATCCTAGCCGTAGGATAGAATTGATCCTAGCCGTCCAATTGGGAGGAGGAGTAGTATATGTACCCCTCCCTAGTTTTCATTTGGAATCAAGCCACATCAAGCAAGAACAAGCCTTGTAAAGCTTTCTCAAAGTAATCTAAGTCTTCTTTCTACAAAAGCTCTCTTGTCTTTCCATATCTTAGTTTCCTTGTAAGACTTTGGGCAATAGGCTTGCTAGTGTTTGTGAAATCCGAAGGCAAACTGACTAGCGCCGCACAACATTCTTAGTATGAGTTCGAAGGTCGTGACAAAGATGGTATCAGAGCGGGACGTATTGGTATTGCTGCGCTGCACTAGGGTGGGGTCCTCGAGGGGAGGGCTAACGAGCATGGTGGCACAGGAGGCACATATGCTAATGACTGCTCCACCCCGGTGGTCCAAAGGAGCAGATAGGCTCGAGGAGGGACTCAGGTGGCCACCAGCATGGCCGGACTTCTCTTCATGAGCGATCTTGGTAAAGGCGGCGTGGAGGGTAGCGATATTCAGTACGACGATCCTTGGACAGAGTCTATCTCTCCCCAGCACGAGGGCATGCTAGACGTTGGGTGGGGGAGAATGTCATGGACCATTTTCTGTGATCGTGTTGAGACCTAATGAATAGGGCAGACCAACTGAGAATAGCCTGCTTGTGGGAGTTGGGGCGATAATAGCGTCAAGGGAAGTTCTACCTTTGACGCCAAGGTTTGGCCGAGTTAGGCATGTCGACTCTGTTAAGTTTGAGGAGCATGTTGCTGGTCGAGGACCTGACTATGAAAGGGACCAAGGCGATCGAACGGGACAACTGGTCGGGAGCTATTGCAGCTCTCCTAATGAGCCCAAGGCAGGGCGAAACCAGTTGGATTCCGTATAAGGGTAAGGCTAGTCCGTGGGAGCGAGGGATCCCGGGATGTCGCACAGGCTCTGTGCGCTGCGATGGACTCTAGGCCCATGACAGATGGTATCAGAGTAGGTTACTAAGGGATTACTAAGGGTTAGAATGACAAGTGATGGAGAGGTTTATGCTGCCAGCATCGCCGAAGCCATGGTGGACATTCCCAAGAAATGCAAGGGTAAGAAGAACACCAAGAAGGTAGAAATGCTGTCAGCAGATCTGGCACCAAGCGATGTAGTCTCCTTTCCAGCAACCAAAGGTAGTAACGAGCAAGAGGAGTTGCCAACCGACGTCACCCCCGAGCTGGAGTGGATTGCGAGGGTTAAGGCTGCCCGTCAGGCTGTAGAGTTGCAGGGCCACCGCTTGAATCAGATTGATTTTAGACTCAAAACCTTCGAGCAAAGTGCCCTTGAGTAAAATAAGAACATCCGCAAAGACCTTGATATGCAGTGGGTAGTGGAGGAAGAAACTCATGCTTCCTTAGAGGAAAGGATCTTAGCTTTGGAAGGAAGGTTCATGGGCATGCTGGAGACCATGAGCACCGAGATTAAGGATCTTAGGAAGGCGAAGCAACAAGGGAGGCTTGTTGCACCGGTCGTGGAGCAATAGGTCAGAATCGAAGCTCCCAAACTGTCCATCTTCAAAGGCGTCCGTGACACCCAAGAGGTGGAGATTTCTTGTGGCACTTGGAGAAATACTTCAAGTGTAAGAAGGTGAGTTGTGACGACGCCAAGATCAACATGGCCGTGATGTACCTGACAGAGATGGCGCTGCTGTGGTGGAGGCGTAAGGACACCAAGATAGAAAAGGGACTTTGCACAATCAGGATGTGGGAATAGTTGAAGGCAGAGTTTAAGAAGGCGTTCTATCCCAACAACATCGTCCATGAAGGTAGACAGAGGCTAAGGGAATTGAGGCAGACAGGGAGTATGAAGGCTTACATTAAGAAATTCACAACTTTGACGCTTCAAATCCCCAACCTCACAGATGAGGTCCTGCTGTTCCACTTCACGGACGGGTTACAGAGTTGGGCTAGGAAAGAGCTAGAGCATCGGCATGTTTCCACCCTCGATGAGGCTATTGCTCAGGCGGAGGCTTTGATGGATGCTCGATATGATAGGCACTGAGGAGAGGACTCGAAGGGTAGTCATGAACAAAGTGGGGGAGATGGTGGCAGAGGCAGGGAATAGCAGCCACATCCCAAGTTCCATGACTGTGATAGGCCTAATAATCGGAGGTCCGGGCGGCAGGGCAGCGAGGAAGGCCAGGGTCAGCCCAAGAAAGAGCCAAAGTGCGACATATGCGTGGGGTCGCACCAGTACCTGAAGTACCCCAAAATGAAGAACCTTTATGCCGTACTGCGGGATTGGAAGGGCCAGAAAGCACAGAAGAAGGAGCCCAAATTTCAGGAAGATTCAGACACGGCTCAGGTAGGCATGATTAGGTTGGGCGGCAGCATCATGCGGCAACCGAAGAAGCCAAAGAAGAACCAGGTGCAATGCATGGACATAATGATCAATGGACATCCCGCTCATGCCATGGTCGACACAGGCGCAGAGCGAAATATCGTGACTAAGGCTGCGACAGACAAGTTGGGGCTGATATATGATCCAAGTAATGCACAGCTTAAGACGGTCAATGCGCCAATGACTCCTATGTGTGGCATAGTTAAGGGAGTTGATATTATGCTAGAGGAGTGGTGTAGCAAGACCAACTTCCATATTGCTCAGGTAGATATCTTCAACGTCATCCTTGGGCAGGACTTTTTCTGGAAGAACCATGTGATGATATGCCCATACCGCCAACAACTTTTGGTCTTGGTGGAAGGACGGTCCTGCATGGTGCCATTGGTGCAGGTGCCCAAGTTAGCAGGACAGGCCCAGTTGTCAGTCTTGCAGCTTGTGGAGGAGTCCCAGGACAAAGGGCCAGCATTGTGTTCCAAGCCCGCCAAAGAAGAAGAGACGTCAGAAGAGGAACCATCGAAGGAAGCCAAGAGAGACAAAGGCCAGGAAACAGTAGCAGTAGCATGCCTCAGACAAGGAGAGTGATAGAATTTTGGAGGAGACCACAAGGGGACAACACAAGGAGTTGCGGCATCCGAAAGTGGAGGCAGGAAGTTCTATTAGCAGTCATGCACCGAGGTCGTTGCATCATTAGGTAGGGGAGAATGACACATCTTGCCATTACTTCAACCTAAAACAGTGCAAGAACATGTCCAGCATGCTCCGGAAGGCTCCAGAAGGCCCCAAAACTCTCTAGAATCATACAGAAGACTGAAGAGTAGGCTAGAGAGTCCTAGAAACTTCCAGAATCTTATAGAAACGTGTAGGGGTAGCTTGCACATGTAAATATCTTAGATGTTTATTAGAAAGAATCTAGAGGATTAATCCTAGTCGTAGGATAGAATTGATCCTAGCCGTCCATTTGGGAGGAGGAGTAGTATATATACCCCTCCCTAGTTTTCATTTGGCATCAAGCCACATCAAGCAAAAACAAGCCTTGTAAAGCTTTCTCAAAGCAATCTAAGTCTTCTTTCTACAAAAGCTCTCTTGTCTTTCCATATCTTAGTTCCCTTGTAAGATTTTGGGCAACATGCTTGCTAGTGTTTGTGAAATTTGAAGGCAAACTGACTAGTGCCGCACGACATTCTTACCGTGAGTTCTAAGGTCATGACAAATAGCCCATTACCTAATATTTTAGTATGATAGTTAATAGTTAGTGTTTACCCTAGTCCCTAAGTCTAAAGTCCGTAACCTAATTCCTTAACAAAGTAACAATCATTTGGCAACTGGCGTGACTCAGTGTGAGGCAGCTGACTATTGAAGAGTGAAGTCTAAAGAAATATTAAAAGTTTGAAAGAGACAAAGAGTGAACTGTGGACTGTCATCTGCGAAGTACTGAAGATGAACAATTATTCATTGGCCATTACTGTGAGCCTGCGAAGTACAAAATATACATCTCTGCGAAGTGTTTCGTCTGTGTGAAGTGTTGCATTTCTGTGAAGTGTTGCGTCTGTGAAGAATTGAAGAACTTAAGCGGTGAGTTTTATTTTTTGGTTACTTTTTGGTATGAATCCAAAGAATTTGAGAATGAAGATGGAGAATTGAAGATTACAAATTTCTAATTCTTTTTAATTTATTTTCACAGATAGAAAGTAGGATAAGTGAAGATGAGGCTTCAAATAAAATTTCTAATATTTCTTCTCCAAATGAGGTTGAAGCTACAAAAAGGAGAAAAGTCATGGAATCTAGGGCTTCTTGTTAGAGGCATTTTGAGAAATTCGTTGACGAAAATAGAGCTCCTAAAGTTAGGTGCAACTACTGTGGAAATATTTATGTGGCTACTATGAAAAATAATGGTACGCCATCTATAAATAACCATTTGAATAACAATTTTCCTAAGAGCTCAACTGATGGTCAAAAACTAATAAATTTTCTACCATCTTCAATGGGAGGAGAGGAAGTAGTGATTAGAAATTTGAAATTTGAACAAGAACAAAGTAGAAGAGCTTTAGCCCAAATGATAATTGTTGACGAGTTGCAATTTAGTTTTGTTGAGAAGGAAGGTTTTACAAATTTCATAAAAATCACAGTGCCACAATTTCAGATTCTTTCTCGTAGAACTTTGACAAGAGATTGTTATTAACTTTATAGTGAAAATAGAAAACTCTTGAAGAAGACTTTCAGAGAAGCACGTCCAAAAGTTTGTCTTATAACAGACACTTGGACATCTATTCAAAGAATCAACTATATGTGTCTAACAACCCACTTTATAGATAGAAATTAGACTTTACATAAAAGTATTATAAATTTTTGTCCTATTTCTAGTCATAGAGGTGATGATATGACAACTTTCATTACTAGTTGTTTGCTTGATTGGGGCTTGGATAATTTTTTTCTATCACAGCTGATAATGCAAGTTCGAATAGTGTTACTGTGAAATGTCTAAACAGTTGACTAATTAAAGAACTAACATATTGGAGGGTCAACACCTTCATGTGAGGTATATCACATATATTCTTAACCTTATTGTGCAAGATGGATTAAAAGAAATTGGTCCATTAGTCAAGCGAGTTAGACTAGCTATGAAATACATCAAACAATCTCCCGCGAGACTTAAAAAGTTTAAAAAATGTTATGAATCTCTGTTGATAACTTGTAAGAAATCGTTATGTTTAGATGTTCCTACTCGATAGAACTCTACATACTTGATGCTTGATATGACACAACACTTTGAACCCGCATTTCAAAGATGTAGTTTTTATGATATTAGATTCCTTGATTATCTCCTTACCCATCCTTGTGAAGATGAAACTAGTGTAGGTGTCCTCACTAGTGATGATTAGGAAAAAGTGAGGGCAATGGTTAAGTTCCTTGAAACTTTTTATGTACTTACTTTGTAGGTCTCTGGTTCAAAGTATGTCACAAATAATGTGCACTTTGTAGGAATTGATGAGCTTGATCTAATTTTGAAAGAGATGATGGAAAATGAAAATCCTTGTTTAAGAAAAATGGCAGAAAGCATGAGAGTAAAGTTTAGAAAATATTCGGGTAAGCCAGAAAAAATGAACAAGATGATCTTTATATCATCTGTGTTGAATCCCCATAACAAGCTTGAGTATGTTCCATTTACAATTATGGATATGTTTGAAAAAGAAATTGGAGACTCTCTTATTGCTACCGTGGATAAATACATGAAAGCTTTATTTGATCATTATGTTAAGAGATCATCAAAAGTCTCTTCAATATCTTCACCTACTTTATCTGGGAACTCATCGAGTGCATCTACTGTAAGTGGTGATGGTAACTTTTAACAAAGAGGATCAATGAGAATGAAATAATAATTTGTGAGGCATAAAGAAGAAAGTGGAAGTTCAGGTAGTAAATCAGGGTTGGGCAGGTATCTTGCTGAAGATATAGAGCCAGAATCAGATGATTTTGATATATTAAAGTAGTGGAAACTTAATGAGCCAAGATTTTCTATTCTTATGGAGAATGCTCGTGATGTATTACGCATTCCCATTTTAAGCATCACATCTGCATCTTCAAATCTGCTGGTCAGTTCAGTTCCTCGATCATCTGTAGAAATGCATCCATTTTAAGCATCACATCTGAATGCATATTTAGCAAAGGAGGTCGCACTCTTGATCCCTTTAGGAGCTCATTGACTCCTAAATTAGTGCAATCTCTTATTTGTCTTCAACATTGGCTTAGAAGTGAACCTATTCCAATTAATGTTGAAGAAGATTTAGAATATCTTGAGCAACTTGAACTTGGTAAGAATTTTACATTCTGACCGTTATCGATACTCTTTTTCAGCAAGGGTCCGTACCTTGGCCGAAAAACTTTTGTCCTTCTCCGGTGAACCCTTGCCGGATCAGAGAACTCGTTCTCCCTCTGGGCTTTGTATGGGTTTTTCGGCCAGATCCAGGGGTTCTTCTTCTTCTTCTTCTTCTTCTTCTTCTTGGTTGCTTTTCTGCTTCTTCTTCTTCTCCTTCTTTCTTTTTCTTCTTCTTTTTCTGCTGCTGCTTTTCTGTTTCTCCTGTTCCATTTGCTGCTTGTTTGACCTCAGCCTCTGTTGCTTCATCGTTATCTATCGGCGCCATCGTCTGCTACATTCGCCTGTTGCATCTGCGTCGATGGCTACTGCGTCTGCGGTGTCGGCTGCTACTGCTGGTTCCCATTCCGGTGAGCTGCAGATTTGTCAACCTTTTTCGTCAGCAGTCCGGTCAGGTTCTGTCTTGAGTTTTCTAGCGAGTAACAGGTTCTAGCGAGATCTTCTCCGATTCCAAGTGATATCCCCCAAACTCTTCTATGTTTAATACTTTCTCCACTGCAACACTGATAGCATATTTGTTTATTGATTATTGATTATTGATTATTTCTCAGCTCTTAACTTCTTGACTACTTACTGATCTTGTTGTTTGAGTTTATTACTTTTGTTGAATTTTGTGTACTTTTTTATACATATTGCTGGATACCTCTTGTTATTGCATATTGCTTGAACACCCCTACTTACATATTCTTACATATTGTTGTAGCATAGTGAATTATTGTTGATTATTGAATAGTGTGCCTTCTATTGTTTTTGCTATATAATATCATATATTGTTGTATAGTGCTGTATATTGTTGTATAGTGTTGTATATTGCTGTACATTGCTGGATATCTATTTCTTAATTGGATAGATAATTCTCTAGTTATATTTGTTCATTGTAAAATTTATTGTATTGTTGTGTATTTGTTGTATATTGTTGTAAAGTACTATTTTTATTGGGACTTTCGCTTGTTTGTAGGGACTATCAGTGTGTAGCTTAGTGGCATTAGTAGATAAGGGTGGACTAGGGTCATGTCATCGGTTGGGGTCAAAGGTAAGGGGTAGGGGTTGCAAGAGGGTCACAGGCGTATCTAAGTTAAGGATAGCGTCGTGGAATATAGGGTCACTAACCGGGAAGTCCATAGAATTAGTAAAATATTTTAAAAGGAGGCTTATCAATATAGCGTGTGTTCAGGAGACTAGATGGGTAGGTTCCAAAGCCCGAGACGTGGATGGGTTTAAGTTGTGGTACTTGGGTGGTTCTAGGAATAAGAATGGGGTGGGTATATTTGTCGACGAGAGTCTTAGGGTTTATGTGGTTGAGGTTAAGAGGGTTAATGATAGGATAATATTTATCAAACTTGTTGTTGGTAGACATATAGTGAACGTAGTTAGTGCTTATGCGCCCCAAGTAGGCCTAGATGAGGAGGTCAAATGGCTCTTTTGGGAGGATCTGGATGGGGTTGTGGGAGGCTTTCCGGCGATAGAAAAAATCTTCATTGGCGGTGACTTTAAAGGGCATATTGGGGCAACTACTAGCGGGTTTAAAGATGTTCATGAAGGCTTTGGTTTTGGGGAGAGGAGTGGAAGTGGGACGTCTCTCTTGAATTTTGCCAAATCCTTTGAGTTAGTGATTGCTAACTTGTGCTTCCCAAAGAGGGAAAACCACTTGATTACCTTCCATAGTGCGGTAGCTCAGACTCAGATAGATTATCTACTTCTCCAAAAAGGCGATAGAAGTCTGTGTAAGAATTACAAGGTTATTTCGAGTGAAAATGTTTCCACTCCACATAGACTCCTAGTGGTGGATGTGGAGATCAAGAGAGGCAAGAAGAAGAAAGATATGTATCCACAACCTAGGATTAGATGGGGAGGCCTTACTCCGGCCATTTCTCACGAGATGGAGGAAAAGTTGAGAAACTTGGGGGCATGGAGTAGTAAAGGTAATATGAATAATATGTGGGACACAACTGCTCGTCATATAAGAAAGGTAGCTTCTGAGGTTCTAGGGGTTTTGAGAGGGACCTTTGGCGGACGTCAGGGCAATTGGTGGTGGAACTATGAAGTTCAGGGCAAAGTGAAAGACAAGTAGGTCGCTTATACAGAGTGATTAGAGTGTAGGGATGAAGATGAAAAGCTAAAGCTTAAGGTTATTTATAAGAAGGCTAAGTCAGAAGTAAAAATGGCGGTGATGAGTGCTAAGTCAGCAACGTTTGAGCGCCTTTATAAGATGTTAAGTTATAAAAGTGGGGACAAAAGATTGTATAGGCTCGCTAAAGTAAGAGAAAAGAAAGCTCGCGATGTGGACCTAGTAAAGTGCGTCAAGGATGAGGAGAGATTGTATAGGCTTGCTAAAGTAAGAGAAAGGAAAGCTCGCGACTTGGACCAAGTGAAGTGCATCAAGGATGAGGAAGGTGAGGTGTTGGTGGATGACACTTCCATTAAATTAAGGGGGCAAGCTTATTTTCATAAACTCTTAAATGAAAAAGGAGATAGAGATATTGACCTGGATAAGTTGGCTCACTCAGAAAACCATCATGATTTTCATTATTGCAGGCGATTCAGAGTTGAGGAGGTAAGATAGGCTATTAGTAGGATGAAGAGGGGGAGGGCAATCGACCCCGATGAGATTCCAGTAGACTTTTGGAGGAACATGGTCAAGGATGGCAT
>BAUE01085459.1:0-16088 GCA_000787875.1 Solanum virginianum | reverse complement strand
CATTGTGCGCAGTGCCACCAGTAATAAACTAAAACATCAGATATAGCAGAGAGAAAAAGACAAAACAATTTATAATATTTAAACATGAAATATAATTTTAATAAAAGAAATTTTAAGAATGAAAAATATAGTTAGAGTGAAAATAAAATTTGTCTATTTTCAAATCTTAAATGTAATTTAAAATTATGTATAACTAAATATTAGTTTTTAAATAGAATTAAAAAAATCTAAAAAATATGTTCTCATGATCAAATGGTCCTATAGAATCTAAAAAGACTTTATGATAAACAAATGATATGAATTGCAATATCCACTTGCTACATAAGGTTTAAAAAACAAGAGCAAGGTGGATTTAAAATTTTATTAATCTATTTTAGAATTTTATTTTAAATTTGAAAAATAATTTATAACTTATTTTTCAATTACTTTTGATATTTTACCCCAATTTTTTATTTTTATAAAAATAACCCATGTCTTCTATATCAACTATCAATCAATCAACAACGAAAGATAATTATATTGCTTCGTCTTATCGAACAGTTGATCAAAAATATTTTAAAGAACAATTGTTGTAGTTACTAGTTGTGTATTTTGTATTTTTTTGTACTAATTTAATCTTTATAATGGTATATATGTGATATTACTTTTTTAGAGCAGATTTATTTATTTGTTTCAAGTAATTATTAGTCAAGTTTATTAGTTTTTTAGAAATTACAGTAACAATAACAACAGTATCTAATGTAATTTCACATAGTGAAATTTGGGAGAATAGATGTATGTAGACCTTATTTTCCTTTCATTTCTACCCTAGATATATAAAAAAAATATTTCTAATAGACCATTAACTCGATGAAATACAAATAAAAGCATTCAGAAAAAGAAAATAATAGAAATAAAGAACAGAAAAAATGTCTCTGATAGAACCTCAATTTGATGAAACACAAAAAAAGCATTTTAAAAAAAAAATAGAAATAAAGAACTCATGACTAAATATTATTGAACACATGATAAAGCATCTCACACAATGATCATATCAAAAATACAATAATTAAAGCACAAAAAATGATAGATAATACTAAAAATGAAAAAAAAAATCATGACTAATTACCATGAAAAACATAATAAAGCATCTTGCATAGTAACTATATAAAAAATACAGGAATTGAAGTAAAACAAATGATAAACAATGATACAAATTGAGGACAAAAAGCTATAAGAGTAATGCTATGACTACGAGTATGGAAGGATAAAACGAGATTACGCTCTAGTATCTATTAATTTATTATTCTAATTGGTGTCTTCCACAATTTTTTATTTAAGGTCATGTTATCAATAAGCTAAAACAATTTCATATTCTATCTAATCATCTTTTTGGTATTCTTTGACTTAATTCTACTTCCCCTGATATAACCTATGACCGACTTCTCACATTTCTGCGTTGAGACATCTGTGCATCTTCTCTTCACATTTTCCAACTATCTTAATCACATTTTTTGCATTTCGCCATCCATTAAACCTCCAATTTAGCATTAACTTTATGTTGCCAGTTTGATAAAATTAGAACTATGCATCCACAAATAAACAAGGCACCTCTCCTTGTATTTGTCGAGTCAATGAATGCATCATTAAAGCAAATAAAAATAAATTAAAAATTGATCCTCGATGTAATTTCGTCACAACTAAGAAGGGCTTCAAGTCACCCTTTATTGTCGTTATTTAGGTCTGAGCTCCATCATACTAATCCTTGATCGCTTTAGTGTACACCAAATATACATCTCTAGCCTCATGCATCTTTATAGAGTTAGGACTTTGTAATAATCAATGAAATGCTTTCTATGGTTGAAAATCATCATCCATCCAAATATTCCCAAATATGACAACTTTTCGAACTGAAGCAACTACTTAACTAGAGTTTAATCATAAATTTTTAAAATTTATCATTAAATATTTTTTAACTATAAAATTTGGTCAGATTTTAAAAATTTAATCTTCAAATATTTTAAAATTTTTAGAATCTTATGACAGTTTCATTTATAAAATTTTCTATTTAGACATTAAATACATGCCTAAATACAATTTTACATTTCAAACATCATGACTATAAAAATTTAATTTTCATATTAAAAAAAAAAAGGAAATTCCATCTTCATCCTCAATTTTTTGTCTCTCCCTACTTACATTTCCTTCCTTCTCTCTCTGTACATAAAACTTCACTCCCCTCTCTCTCTACAAAAACCAAAACAAGAATACCACCAAATTCCTCTGCCTTCTGTTATTGAATTTTGTTGCTATATATAACAAAACCCTATTCCCTTTTCATTTCTCTCTCTCATCACCTTCTTCTTTTTTTTGTTCCATTTCATTCCTCAAATGGGTCTTTATCAATAAACCCATTTATACTCTGTGAATTCTTCCCCAATAATTAATTTCAAAGAGAATTGATAAAGGGGTTGCTTTAATTTATGTGAATTGCATAATTTTAGTGTTTTCTTGGAATTTCTGAAGCTTTTTCTCTTCTGGGTTTGTGTTTATTTTTCTGGGTTTTGAGTATTTCATCAATGGCTGCTGGTGCTAAAGAAGTGTCTGGTGAGACAACAGTGGTGGAAGCTCCTGCTGTTCAGTCTTTATCACCAAACACTGATAACACCAGCAATAATTCTGAATCTAATGGGGTTAAGGATTCATCCGATTCAATTGAAAATGCGAAATCGGAGTATCAAATGCATGATATTGCTGATATGTTGAAGAAACTCAAGCTGAATCCACAGGCTAAGGAGTTTTTTCCTTCTTATTATAATCGTGGTGGTGATCAGATGATTCTTACTAACTTTATACCAGCTAACAAGACTATGGGTGTTGATGGTTTCCAGAATAACAGAAGGGTATAGATTTATTTCTCAACTCTGATTAAAAATTATTCATTAATTTTTTTTCTTTATGATCGGTGAAAATTTGCGATGTTTTTGACTGTTTTGTTACTGTGGGTCGGTTCATGATGTAATAATTAGTAGTTTTGCTATACTGGAACTTGTTGTGATGGAATCCGTGGTAATCTGTGTGTGTTTGTTTTCTTGTGAGCAAAAAGTTTTCTTTTTTAAGCATTTTTTTTTTAAAAAAGTTATACTTGGTGAGGTGCCTGTTTGCTTCTCTACCTCCTTGAGGTAGTGGTCGTCTTCGTATACTGTGCCCCGAGACCATACTTGTGAGATTTCACTGGTATGTTGTTGTTGTTGTTGATGAGGTGCCTGTTTAATCTTTAGGTCTTTTGGTTGAATTGTTTTGCTTTCTGAAATATTACAGCAAGGGAATTTTGAACATTTCCTTGTTAAGAAATGATCTTTGGAGCTTTCCAGTAATTTGTTTAGGTGTTGATCATTTGAATTGCTGAATGTATTAACCGGAGTTCGCAGTTATCAAGGAAATGTTTGAAGGTTTTGTGGTCAAAAGTGGATCTTTTACTTTTGGTTTAGTAATTGGAGCTCCTTACTCTTCGTGAAGTGTCTGTTTGAGCATTACGTCTGTTGGTTGAATTGCTATGATTTCTGAAATATAACAAGGAAACTATAACATTTTCTTGTTAAGAAATGATCTTTGGAGCTTTTCAGTAATTTGTTTAAGTGTTGATCATTTAAAGGAATATAATTATTGCTGAATGTGTTAACCGGAGTTCCCAGTTATCAAGGAAATCTTTGAAGGTTTTTCTGTCCAAAAATGGATTTTTTTACTCCTTCTTTAGTAATTGGGGCTCCTTACATACCATTCATTAAAAGTGGAGTTTTGACATCTCGTTAGTTGAATGGATCATTGAATCTTGGTCATTACTGATACTTAAATGGTAAAAAGTGGATGAGTATTTCTTAAATGATCGGTGAAAATTTCAATGTTTTTTTTGCCTGTTTTGTTACTGTGAGTCGGTTCATGATGTAATAATTAGTAGTTTTGCTATAATGGGACTAGTTGTGACGTAGTCCATATTGGTATTTTGTGCTATATTCTGCATATTCTGCGTGTGTTTGTTTTCTTGTGTGCAAAGATTTTCCTTTTTAAAGATTTCGTTTCTTTTTTAATGACAACTTGCTGAGGTGCCTGTTTGACTCTCTATCTCCCCGAGGTAGTGGTAACGCCTTCATACACTGTACCCCCAGACCCCTCACTTGTGAGATTCCACTGGTATGTTTTTGTTGCTGCTTAGATGTCTGTTTAAGCTTTAGGTCTTTTGGTTGAATTGCTGTGATTTCTGAAATATTACAATGTGGAAACTGTAACGTTTCCTTGTTAAGAAATGATCTTTGGAGCTTTTCAGTAATTTGTTCAAGTATTGATCATTTAAAGGAATATAATTATTGCTGAATGTATTAACCGGAGTTTGCAGTTATTAAGGAAATCTTTGAAGGTTTTGTGGTCAAAAGTGGATTTTTGCACCAGGTTTATTAATTGGGGATTCCTGACATTCCATTTACTAAAAGTGGAATTTTGACATCCAGTTATTTGAATGGGATCATTGAATTTTGGTCGTTACTAATACTTAGGTAGTAAAAAGTGGATGGGCATAATTGGTATAATGCATGGCGTGAAAGCTTTTTTGTAGTATGAATATGAACATGTGATTTGGACCTTTCAATTGCTTTGGTCTTTTTAGATGATACTTAAATAGAACCTTTTGTTGTATGTGGATGAAACATATGAATTATTTCGTTGTTTTCTTATAATTGAATCCATGTTTTAGTCTATTCATCTATGTAAATGATAAATCGCGTTCTGATTGCTTAGAAGGTTTCTAGAGCTTTCCTTACTGTCGGTTCAAGCATCTCTGCATGCTTTGACTTCACTTGCTAGCTCCAAAATTACTGAATCTATTTGCAGGAATTTGTACTGTATGCTTATGTAGCGTTGAGATTTTATCATTTTGAGCTTATGGAATAGTTATGGAGGAATCGACAGCTCCTAGACTGTTAAAAAGGGGTAATTCTTTCAAAATATTAATAAGACTTAAACTAAATGTTGTATATGTAGGATAAGCTAATAAAAAAAGGAAGTTATCACGATCAATATTAACAGCAAGCAATATACAGTGAACTAATCCCACTGAAAATGAAGTTAACATCATCCTGTTATAACTTGATTTTTGCATTTGTAACATTCCATCACATTCAGTGCTATATTTATGTTTCTCATGTCAATCTTGGGTTAACGGGTTTTAGTTGGTTAGTTTAAATGACAGTTTTATTTGCTTGATCAATAGCAGTCGTGTCATCTCTAGACGTTACTTGTTAAACCTGTGATACTGTTACCATGTGACTTTTACTTCCCTTTAGTTAATGGTAATTTCCTAATTGGGAATATTTATCTATATTCATGTTAGAGTTGGTTGTTGTTCGTGTTTTCTTGAGAACATCAATTTTGATGATTTCCTAACCTCATTAACTTGTCAGTGACGGACTTGACATTTCAGTTATATCTTTTCCAGGACCAATTTGGTCTTTTTATTATGCTAACTTGAATATTCAAATCATGGACAGACATCTCCATTTTTCTTGTTTTCTTCGTAATATCTCCTAAACTTTCTTTGCTGTGTGTCCACAGAGAGGCAACAACTTTAACCAGGGCAAAAGGAGAATGAACAATAGAGCTTATAAGGCTCAAAGAGAAGATAGCATCAGGCGAACAGTATATGTTTCTGAGATAGATAGTAACGTAAGGATCGATTCTCATTTACGTTTTGTGATATTTACTTATTAGTGCTTATATGGTATCTTTGGTTTTGCCTTCTCAATATCTAGGTCACCGAGGAACAGCTCGCTGCTTTGTTTAGTGCTTATGGACAAGTAAGTCACTTTCTTCTTCTACTACTTCATCAAAAAAGTCATTTTCTTCTTCTGAACATTGATGTGATTCACTATGTTAAATATTTGATTCTCTTACGTGCATACGGTTTCAGTAATTTGACGCAACTAAACTAGAAATAATGAATTCCTTTTCCCATTTGCTTGTGAAGTGGTAACGTGATGCATAGGTATACATTTTTGTGCTACTTTCTATTGTTCTCTGGCAGAACAAAGTACTTCGTTTGGTTATCTGACACCAGATACATTCCCCTTTTGGCTTGATTTTAAATTTTTTATCCTGATTATGTATTATAGAGTCTCTCACTCACCTCTCTACATCTCCAGGTAGTGGTAAGGTTTGCCTAGATGGCCCTACTTGTGGAATTACATTGGGTTGTTGTTGTGCATTATAGTCTCATAATTCTTGACCATCAGATAATTAATAACCAGCTAACATTGTTTATGACATCATAAATGTATCTGGTCTGTTACGATAACAACTTTGATGAAATATTATATCATTCATATATGAAGTAGTAGTGTTTTCTTTCTAGCATGTAATTGTCATTATTTGCTGTTTATGTGTTAATTGTACTATACTTTTGTATTGTCATGTGCTTGCTTTTACTTTTGATCATATCTAGTCTGTTCTGCGTATGGGTTTTGAGATGAGGGTTCCCAGGAAGCAGCCTCTCTACTTAGGTAGTGGTAAGGTCTGCGTACATCCTACCCTCCCCAGACCCCACTTGTGGGATTTCACTGGGTATGTTGTTGTTGTTTGTATCTATGATGCTGGTATGTGACAAATAATTCGTATAATATATTTGGGAAAGAAGATTTACATTTGGTCGTCAGAACAATTAGAGAACAAAAATATGTAAAACATGTTGGAAAACTCATTAGCCCAAGGTATTAATTTTTTTAATTTTTTTTTTCTTTTTTCTTGTTGTACCCGGTGAAAGACGGACAAGTCGCTAAATACTTCTTTCTTACATTCCTTGTCTGTTTGCTGGACTTAATTAATACCTGTAGCTTGGAGTAGTTTGGTTAATATTGGCTGTGGGCAACCTAGGATAAGCATGGGAAAGAAAAAGCATGAATGAGGAAAATGTAACAGGCTCTAGATTCCTGGCTGAACGTAAAGGGAGACAGATGATTTAAACAATGAACACAAAGACTCTAAAAGTGAAGTGCTTAGAGCATAATGAAACAAAAAAGCTTCAAGATAAACACATTGAACTCAATGTCATAGATATCTCTATTAAGCTGAAAAAATAGACAGTACATAAAAGCTGCTAACTTTCTTACTCCTGCATGCTTTCTCTGAACAACAATGAAACTTCTATAGCTTTAGTTCTAGTATTTTGAGACTTAAAAATATTTTTTTAAAAAGGTAACTAAAAATCATGAAATTGACTAAGGACTTATTAAGCAGGCTTTCCTCATGTACCCTTAACCTAGAAATATGTTAGATAACCTAAACCTGATTAGCAGTTTACTGATTGGAAAATCACTTAAATGTGAACCAATAATAAGATATCATACTTGATAACAATGTGGCATAAGAAGAAAATGACATTTGTAATATTCTTACCTAATAAGAATACGACACTCGTAAAACACTATATAATGGTGCATAGGTTCTCATTCTCCTCATCGTGCAGTTCTGAGTGTGTGCGAGGGCATAGATCAAGCTGTTTATCTGGGGACTATGAATGTGTTGCAATGAAAGTTCTATGATGTTTATGTCTATGCTCAGTGTGCATGTTTCCTCTTTTCTTCCTCAAGGTAGATTGTCATGATGTTCTCTGTGCTCTGAGAAAAACTAATGATGGTCGCTCTCATTTTTGCTGCTTCCTTTCTAGGTTGTTGACTGCCGAATTTGTGGAGATCCTCATTCTCGTCTTCGTTTTGCTTTCGTTGAGTTCGCTGACGAGTGTAAGTTGGATGTTTTGGCTTGAAATGTTCTTAAGACCGCTGAATATTCAAAAGCTAACATGGAATCGATCCTATCAGACTCTGCAAGAGCAGCACTTAGCCTTTGTGGGACAATTTTAGGTTTCTCTCCATTGAAGGTCCTACCTTCAAAGACTGCTATTCTACCTGTGAATCCTACATTCCTTCCAAGGGTACGGATGAATATTTTGCACGCTGACATTTTGTTTGCTAGTATGTGGATGATTTTGAGATATAATTTTATATCTCATCCTTGTTTAATTGAGGTCATGGATCTGAATTCTCTTATTCTCTATTCGATGTTGATGTTTTGTGCAGTCAGAGGATGAGCGTGAGATGTGCGCCAGGACAGTCTATTGTACAAATATTGATAAGAAGGTAGACACTTTCATCTTTGAGATCTATTAAAGTTTTCCTTCCTTATTTGCACTGTTCTGTTGGGCGCTTGTTCCGATGCACATTTTAGTAGCTATTATGCTCTGGCTCATACTCATTTGTTAATAAATATTTTTCTATTATAGTTTCCATTTATTATAATTATTCAAAACCTATTACTCTATTCTGAACAGGTTACTCAGGCTGACGTCAAGAACTTTTTTGAAACAAGATGCGGCGAGGTCAGTATGAAGGTTAAAAGCTTGCATGAAGTTTGAATGTTGGCTTAAGAAGTGTTATTGAACAACACTCTTACTTTGCAGGTTTCTCGTCTGAGGCTTTTGGGAGATCATGTGCACTCAACCCGCATTGCTTTTGTTGAGTTTGTTATGGTATGTTTTATTATCTTTGTTGGCGATGTATGTGTTAGCTTTTTGCATCAAGTACCTTTTTATCCCAGCACACATGCATTTCGTGTTTGTATCCATGCTGTACTTGCGTCAGAGGATTAGCTATTTTGCATGTACATATGGGATTCAAATGTCACGAGACAACAACTCTCTCTTTTCCCCTGTTTTTTGTGGTTAGTTATGTCATGGGATTATTGAGTGCTTTATAACTCAACATCCATTTAGTTTCCGCGGAATGTACCTCTCTTATTGCCCACATTATTCTTTGGCCGCCCTTTTGTCCATGTTAGTCCTATTGAAGAAATGGAAGTTTAATGTATTACTGCTATCTCCGGACCCCTTACTTGTTGTCCTTGCTAAAAATAGATGGTCCAAATAAATGTTAATTCAAAAAACCAAGATATAATTGAGTACAATCTTTCTCATTTTGCCCTCAGTAATAGTTATTATTTGGAAGTGTAATAAACATTGACTTATTAGCATAAGTAAAGCGCATGTGCACATGCTCCAATATTTCAATCTCTTCATTATTCTTTAACAACAATGTCACTGTTTAGGTACTCATCATTTACATCAACATACTTTTTATTTATTGGGGAGAGATTAAAGATAGAAAAACTTTTGACGAGCGTTTTAACATTCTAAATATCAAGGATAATAAATAAGGGTATGATAGTCAAAACACGTATTCCCTCTTGATCACTTTACTTGTCATTAGACGCCCCTTAAGAAACTATGTGTTTTGACTACTTACTCGCTTTTTAGATCAATCTCTTAATATGGAATGCCATTTGAACAAAATCTTATGTTTGCATACTGCACAGGCTGAGAGTGCGATTTTGGCATTAGACTGTTGCGGTGAGATATTGGGATCCCAACGCATCAGGTAAGCTTATTTACAAGTGGCCCAGCTGATCCTCACTAATTTTTCTGCAAATTATGTTTCATTGTTCATGTTTTTGTATTGCATCTTTGTGAGATTGGTAGATTCTTTTATTTCTTTTTCTAGGAGGCACCACATCAGATCATGCACCCTAAATTCATTCCCGGCCTGCCAAAACTTGTCCCTTTTCGTTCTGTGTCCAAATTATTATTGCACGATTCCATGCTTTCTACCTTTCTGATATCTGAAAGTCTAATCGAGAAATAGGAGTAATGATTTTGACTTAAAAGATCAGAGTATTGCATGCTCAATAGTTGAGATTAAATCAGAAAGTTATCTTGTTTAATTTTGGGAGATGAGTGAATCATGTTTGTGTCAGACCTGTCCAAAGTAATTAGTTAAGAGAACGCCTCTTAGTAAAATGTCAAATGGCCACTTGCGTTTGTAGAGCGGAGAACTTTCAAGAGGCTTGGTTTTATACATAATTACATATTCAACTCTTAAGTAGTAATTTGAGATAGGAAGTTCGTATATATCAAATCTCTTAATTGTCTGTTGCTGAACCAGGGAAAACGGAATTGCTAATGGACATCAACCTGTATTATCGTTGAAATACATGCATTTAACTTATGTTTAACTAGGTGTGACTAGAATATGAATCCTGATCCTAATTTCCTCCCTGATCATCTAATGTACCTTCTTAGAAGCAAATTAATGGATTGTCTTATCGAAATTTCCCCCCTCTGATCATCACAAAGATGAAGGGATCTTATCCAAAAGATACTATCAGCTAAGTATTTGAAAATGTATGTTTCCGCGGGAGTTGTCTTTTTACAGTTACGGAAGATCATTAACTTCTGTAAGGAAGTGTGCTAATCATACTGTTTTAAGAAACGGCTGAAATCTTTGGCCATGCAGACTTTAATTTGTGTGTTCGAGAGCATTTACCTTCAACCTGAGTGGTTAATGATGCATGTAGGTATCATGAAATCGCGCTATCCAGTGATGTTCAGAGGATCATCATTATCAATAGCACTTCTAATAACTACATTTGTGTAAACAAAAAGCTTTTCAATAAGAATCCACCGTGATACTTTGAGCAATTTAGTGTTTGATGATTTTGAGAATTACAGGGCCTTGGATCTTCAAAGAACTTCCCCTTTCCTCTCTAACTTTGCAACTTTATTGGTGTTGTAGGGTGAGTCCTTCAAAAACACCAGTGAGGCCACGACTTCCGCGTGCCATGATGCAGTAATCCAATGCGTGTGCTCGTGGATCTGGAAAGAGTGTTCAGAGCCAAGCCCCACTCGGAAGACTTGAGGTCACCATGGGAAAGTGAAACGAAATTCTGTTTCAGTAATCTCCATGTTCTTTTCTTTTCATGTTCCTTCCTTCCTTTACTGCATACAGTAACTTTATTGGTACCAAACTCGACGTAACCTTCGCGTCAACAACCTTTTTAAACTGGAATATCTGCACTTTTAGCTCGATCGATCCTTCCTTTATGAATCTCTTGCTGGTTGGAACGCTGGTTCATATCTCTATGATATAGTGGTAAGGTATGCTTGCATTTTGCCCTCTAGACTCCACTTGTGAGATTTCACTGGGTATGTTGTTGTTTATCTCTGGATGTAGCGTTACATGTTTCTTATTGCTCACAGTGCATACCCTGTCTTTACGCGAAACTATGAGGGGTCGTTTGGTTGGGGAAGAAGTTATCCTAGGATTAACTAGTCCAGTATAAGTTATCCTATTTTATATATGGGGCTAACTTATCCTATCATTAAGGTATAGATGGTGGAATGAATAATTCCATGATTATCTAATACCTCCAACCAAACACAAATAAAATAGTGTTACATTTTATCTTGAGGATTTATTATACCTTATATTTCACACCAAATGACTCCTAAGAACTCAACCATGGTTTGGTTATCTTTAAGTGTATGTAGAAGGCGTGTATAATGTATTCATTGGTTTGATGTAAATAACTCGAGTGAACAATCAAATGTGATTGCCATCTTCAATAACCCCACAAAGAAGTCATTGATCATGTCATGGGTTATTAGGTAGGCAGTTTTGGACTCCAAGCACCTATTGGTGGCCTAAGTTTTAAGATGCGCGATCACGATACGATGATCACAAATATTTTTAATAAGAACGATAAGTATTTTGAAACGGAAGGAGTACCACACTTGTCCCAAATCACAACACTTTCTTGGTGATGAATGTAAATAAAATGTTTAGCCGCCAAATTTGAAAATAGTTTAGATGACAAAGTATTTCAACTTCTTTTTTCTGGATTGTAGTGTCAAGTGTGCAACTCTGCTTTCTTTAATTGTTGTCATTAAGATAGACTAATTGGGAATATTTACCATTAATATTTAATTTTATTTTGATATTAAGCAAACTTCGGCTCTGTGACCTGGAGGGGAGGAGAGAGGCGCGAGATCGAGAGAGGAAGGAGGGCGGCGAATTGTATATTTATATTTGTCAAATTGTATGTGTATATCTGTCAAATAATTGTATATGCGTAGCTAATATACATATGTATTTGTATATCTGGTAAATGTGGAAGGAAAGAGGCGAGTGAGATCTAGAGAGGGAGGAGAGAGACAAGCAAAGAGAGGGCAGAGTGTGGAGAGAGACAGTTATATGTGTATATCCATCAAATTGATTATGTATGTCTGTCAAAATAATTATATATATATAGCTGGTATATGTATGAAATTATATATCTGGTAAAGAGAGAGGAAAGAGACGAAAGAGAGGAAGAGAGGAGAGAGAAAACAACAACAAAATCCTGATAAATAGCAACAAACTCTAACTATAGCTATAAATTATAATTTTTTCAAACTATAATTATATAATATAAATTTATATCATATGTTTGCTTAGTTACGTAATTTTTCCTAGTTTTTATAAAGTTCTCAAGTGAAGAATAAGTTATATCGTAAAAAAAATTGATGTATTTGATATATTTTATTTAGGTCTAATATAAAGATAGTTATCATTAATTTTTGTCTTAAATATTTAATGACTATTCAAATTGGCTCTAACATGTGTCATGGTGGAGCCACAAATGTATTATAGATTTAATTATACATGAACATTCTAAAGATGTTTGAAAAATTTCCCAAATTTTAAACCTTTTTTTACATTTCTTAAGAATGAATAATCACAATGGGTAACACTTTTTAATAGATGGAACATTCCAAGAATTGGTGCTTGATTGAATTACTATTATATAGAACCTCTAGAAACAACTCCGTCAACATGTGTGCTTTTAATCGAAGATATTTATGTAAGTTATTTATTTTATTTTTTTATATATTTAAAAATTATATAAAAATATTAATCAGAATAATTATGAATTTAAATTAAAAAACATATTAAAAAATTAATTGTCTTTCAAAATTTTATTAGTGTTACATATCTTGGAAAACATGAAGTAACATAATTTATTTAAAATTGACATAAAAAAACACTTAATAACTTGATGTATTTGAAAGATATAAAAAATTTAATTGAATCTTGAAATTTTATTTGTGTCACATAAAAAAATAAAGAATAATATATATTATTTAAAATTTATGTAAAAAATACTATACATCATAATAATTTAATAATTTATATAAAAACTTGAATGACTCTTCAATTTTAACTATCGCGCGTAAATTAAAATAAAAAATATAACATGTATTTAGTGTATGCTGGCATGGACTCTTGTCATCCTGTGTTTAATATGAATATTTTTCTTGATAGTTATTTGTTCAAAACTTCTACCAATTTTTAATAAGGTTATTGTTTTTAATTAAAATGTGGACACGTTGATTAACTTGAATCATTATCGTGAAAGGATATTATTTTTTTAAATTAAAGATCTGTTTAAGTTTTAATATGAAAAAATTTTTAATAATTTTTTTTTCCAGATTAAAATTTTATAAAATATAACTTCAAATTATTTAAATTTTAATACAGATATCAAAATAGCAAATCAATGAAAAGAATATCTTACGAACCAAGGAAGTCAACATTATTGAATTATCTAAAAGGTGGAAATATTGAATATTGTCCTTGTTGTTGACCCCTCTTGTCAATTAATTATATTTACTATACAAATTTTCAAATTGGCTAAAAAGACTTATGGCATGACATGCTTCCATACTTTTTTACCAAAAAAATAATTAAAAAAACCCCTCTTATTTTTAAATTTCAATTTGTGTGACATATTTAAATTTTGAATTCTTAATTTTAATTGGTGAAATTTAAATTTATTTAATATATTTTAAAATAAAAGATATATATTTGAAAAATATATAAGATATTATCAATTATAGTAATTAATAATTTAAAATATATTATACAATTGAGATAATTTTTTTTATTCAATCTCTAAATTCAAACGATGCCATATAAATTAAAACGGACTTGGAGTACTTATTAGGATATTTTATTCTATTGAATAAATAATGACGATTGAGTGATGTGTACCTATTCACACCACATATTTTCTGGTCTTAATTCAAACTTCAAAGTTGTTTTTATTATATTTTTTTTTGTTCTAATTTATTTGAGTTGATTCAATTTGACATGAAGTTTAAAAAATAATTTTTAAATTTTTTATTTAAAATGAGTTAAATATTTTTGAACATAGAAATTATTTTATTAAGTGTAAAGTAAATTTTTTATAGTTAAATTGTTTCTATATATAAAAATATGTAATTTCTTTAAGGATTGATTAAAAGAAAAAGTAAGTCATATAAATTAGGATAAAGAAAGTAACAAATACAATGTGAAGTGTCATGGAGTGTCGTTTCTTTTTTTATATTGGATTACCAGTACGATTGTTGTAAAGTGATAAGTAAGTTTTTTTAATTTTTTGCTAAAAAGTTTTAGATTCAAATTTTGAATATAGACTCGTCTTTAATAGAAAATACTTATTCATCAAAATGGAACATTCTGATATAAATTAAATTTATTCAGACTTCAAAATAAATATTGAACATCAAGTATAAAGTCAAAAAAAGAAATCTTTAATATTGTGCTGTGGTCAAGGATGTACTTACTAGTCAAAATTGTTAGGTTAATTAAATCAAATTAACCTTCAAACTCCAAGAGAAGGTTTGAACATTTGTAATATATAATTAATTTTATACCATTTCTATTTTGATTACACAATATAATTTGTTTTGACTATACATGAGTCATAATTTCCCTTTTAGTTAAGCTTAAGAAAAAAGAATTATTCTATTTTTGAAAAATTATAAATTATTGATTTCTCATGTCATAATTGAATTTTGAAAATATTTTGAGTAATAAGTTTGAATCTCAAAATACAAAAAAAATTCTAACTTCACAATAAGCTTCTCTTTTGTATATGTATAATTGAATTTAAACAAGCATTTGAAAGTATTTTTTGTTTTATCTAAACATTACGAAAATATTTTAAAATTATTTTAATTTAAAAATACTTAAAATAAGTAAATTCAATTAGAATCTTTAATTTCTTCACTAATTACACATATACATTAAACTACTCCTGCTTGCTTAGTTCCATACATGTTGGCAACTTGTCCAATCAAACCAATGCAATTTCCTGCGGCCTTCATAAATTCTAAGATCACGTAAATTCAATAACTTTTATATAAAAAATTTTCTATTATTTATACATTAAAATTTATTAAATGTATTTTTTATAAATTTAATTATTACAATATTAATTTAAAAAATTATAAAATTTTAATTCTAAAAATTCATCGGATCGAAAAGCAACAATCATATTTATCTCTTAATTGCTTTCTTTGACTTTATCTTTGGTCCTTGTTGACTGCTTCAATTGATTTGGATGGTCAACTCTTCCTTTTAATATATCACCTATGTCAATTTTTTTTTTAAATCTAAGTAATAGTGCTTTTACTATAAATATGTACATATAAATCACTTATCCTCAACATCAAACACACCTTTCTTTCCTCACATAACCATATGTTCAAGAATCCAAATTAAATTTTTTGTTTTCGATATTTCTATATTATGAAATAATTTGCTAATTCAGTGCTTTATTTGCTAAGTCAATCTTCCTGAAAAAGATTAGTAGTCGATCTCACAGTCAGATACGTTTAATTATGCTATTACGCTCATAAGCAGAATTTTAGTTTTTGTATACCGTCTTTGGAAATCGATATTCAAAATTTACTTTCTCGACTAATTCAAAAGTACGAAAAGTATGTCAACAGATAAAAATCGCGGGGATCAAGTGAAGGTGGTGATAATCAACACGAAGTATATAGAGACAGATGCAAGAAATTTCAAATCAATAGTTCAGAAACTTACTGGCAAGGATGCAGCAGCAGATCAAGTGAAAATGTCAAAATTCAAGTCCAATATTTCTTATAATAATTCTAGCCCTAATTTGCCTTCTTTGGACAACTTTTTTTGCCCTAATTATGGAAGGTGAAGTACATTTTTAGCGAGTTTAAATTATACACATCATTACTATAATAGATTCTTGCATCATTGAGTCACTAATATATATCTTGTAATATATAGGTAATTCGTCTTATTTTAAGGATTACAACACTACCGGTTGCTGAAATTATGAATTATTCAGAAAGTTTTTGTTTGCTATTTCTCCCT